>JBBPLC010000063.1:0-100454 GCA_038089535.1 Hemileccinum rubropunctum
AAGATATACATCAATTACCTCAGTCGATCTAAATGGATGCAGGTCATTAAAAATCTGCTATTTGTGCAATCTGTCTACCCGGCCATACTACCATCACCTAGTACATCTCTATAGACCCCCATTGATCTGGGTGCAGTGGATTCTCACTGGGTCTCAGCTCTCAGCTCTGGTCTTTTTGATGGTAACTATGTCAGTACATAAATTTATTCCTGCATGGGAGTGTCAATAATCAAAGTTATGGCGAAAGACTAGTTGACGGCACCTGGCGCATCCCAGTCTGATTCTGGTTCGTTTCCACGAATAACGAATAACCATACGCGGGAGAAAATATGTCATTTAAAGGCTGTTGCAATTCTTGATTCTCGCTAACCTGAGCGTGCACTATCGAAGGCCCAAGGGACGCTCGGGGATACATAGAACGACCGATCAAGCCTCAGTATCCAAGTCCCTGCCATGGATCTCCCTCTCTTCCATCTGTATTTCTTCGCCCTGCTCTATCCCCTCCTCATTCTGTCCACCATCCGCAAATAGGATAGTGCTCGTAGCAGCACCTTGGAAAGATGATGTAAAGCCAAAGGCAGTGTCGATGCCACATCCTCGTCCTCGAGTATCGCGCGCGTAAAGCGCCCGCAAGCTCAAGATGAACCGAGGGACTAGTGTGTATAAAGGCAAAAGTTCTATCGTGCCGACTAGTATTGTCCGCCATCCCGCCATTGAAAAATTTCCTGTGTATATCAACAGGTCGAAGAGTGCATATATCAAGATTCTATTATTTGCCATTAGTACGTTGCGTGGAAGTGGACAAAAGACAAGACGTGCACATACGTGAGAAAGTACACCATACCCTCTCTCGCAAGGAGGCTCATGTAACGGTTCGGTTGGAATTGCTTTGTCACTTTGTACATTTGAAGTGATTCCGCGATGAATTTGAATGCAACGAACAGACACATAAATGCACCGAGTGTGATTTGGACAGCATCTATAGTCTTGGGCCAAATGGGGGAAGAACTGTTTTCCTCGATACAAAACGAAAATTCAAGCACTTGAGCAGTAGCCGCTATGTCAATGGGAGAATAGCATATATATGTTATATTGTGTGCCCGATATGATTCCATGTTTACGTACCTAGGAACTCATGCCGAGCAACGAGAACAATGCAATAGGCTACATTGAGGATCATTTCAGTGGTGTAGAGCAAGAGGAGAATGCCAAGGATGAATGTCGATCGACTGGACAGGGCCCAGACACGGAGAATCATCGTTACTACCCCATCCAATGCGAAATCAGTTCAACCAAAGAGAAATGAAATCTCACAATCTGCAGCCCCAATGAAAATCATGAGAGCCCATGCAGCAAAGATATAAAGTATACTGCCTTCAAAGTCTTCTTGAGCGAGTGAACATGAGAAAGATTGAATAAACTCTCTCACAACTATTTGTAGATAATCAATGATTGGTCCTAATGTCATCGATCAGCGTAAGATGGAGCATGGATACATACGTCTGCAAATAATTAAACTTTTGAGTGTTGCCGTTGAGTAACAATGGTACGAGAAATTACCTCTGCAGGCACGGGTAGAAACGAACTCCCCCCTTGGATCAAATCAGCTCAACAACCCAGCATTCCAAGTTTTGAACGCACAAAGGGCGTCGATCCTAACAAACAAATCAGCAATCGCTTGATATGTCTCATAGCAGGCATAGACATACATGGCACAACACAGCGCGAAGTAACGAACCTGGGAATGAGCAACAATCAGCCCTAGCACAGCATCATGGAAATAGTCAAGATAATACACACGAGAACATATAATGTGGAGACCCACGTCCAGGGCTTGGTCTGCAGCTATATCAACATTTGTCATCTATCCGAGAAAAGTTTCCGCTGACCCAGATGTACTCTATCTGCAAAAATTGTTAATCCATGAAACCCCTGTGATCGTACCAACGGACGAGAGACATACCTCGGTTGAGAATGTGAGGACTAGCAATATTGAAGTTCGTAAAATTCGGAGAAACACAAGCAGGCATGTTTTACTTACTATAATCATATCCGACAGCAGTGGCCACCACGACTAGGAACAGTAGTAAGGGCCAAAAGACGGCAGGCGCAGAAATCAGAGCATACGAGTCGAATAATCACTTAGTTGAATGCTTGTGACAACCTGTTGCAGAGCGGAAGCCATGAACTTGATATGAAGGAAGGTGGTATTTCACAGACCGACACTGGCAGGAGTCGCACATATAGCCACATACAATCAGAAAAATACACGCTGTCTGCCGTCTCAGGGGTGTGCAACCATCCCCGGGCCAGGAATAGAGTGAAGAGAGACGCGGCACATCGCTATGATCGATTAATCTTGCCGTGAGAACATACAGCACAGTGCTGTCCCTGGCTATGACTTTTTCTGTCAAATGGGGAAGTATTTCCATAAGCTTGCAGGCCGCCGATGCTTGTCTTCACTTTAATGCTTGAATTGCCACAAAATACGGCCCGGATATCCGAGTAGTCTGGTGACCAGACTAGTATCCGAGATAATTGGCGATGCTTGTCGATAGCCACCTCTTTGCAGGTCCTGCAGATAAAAACACCCGGACCTCTTTCGCATTTTCACTTCAAAGGTAAAGGTCTAGATGCCCTAGATGAACCTACAAACAACGATATAAACCCTTTTTTTCCTGGTTAGCTGTGACCAGTCGGCGCCTCAATAGTCAGATGACAGCATGCTAAGAATGTCACGGCCAGCATGGGAGATTTATGCAGCTTGAAGTGCCACAGGCGCACTCAAATAAACCCGCGGCGCCACACACTACTAGCCATGGCAAATATGGCGCACAGCAGCAATCAAATGTCACGAGTGCAATACAGCAAGGCACTCAGCCACTATCGCGAATACCGGTAGAAAGCTAAGGCGCTGTCCTGTGGCATTATTGGGCATCGAGCACATCAGGACTCGCAGGAGCTACATCACGCACTGGATCCATGGGGTTCCTTCTAATAACAAAATGTTGCATGACTTCGGGACGTTAACATGCTCATCTTGAGTCCGAAGGGTGACGAATCTTGTGCTTTAACCGGGACAGCTTGAGACAGATACTTAAGTCGGATGAATCAAAGTACGAAAAGAAAAAATGACTAGAACTCCACAAATCAGATGGGTCCCAAATCCCATTATCAACGCATTCTCTCATCACCCTTTACAACGATAAAAAGCCTCCTTCGCTTCCTTGCTTCCTACCAGATCAAAGCAGAATAGAAGGAATAGAAGGAATTGCAACAAGGGTGGACATACCCCTGCGCGCACATCCCACCGTCTTAGCGCAGGCGTCGCTTCTTCCACATCTTCTCCATGGTCTTCGTCATCGGTAATGTTCTGTACAGGTGCGCACGTGCTGGCTTCTCCACCAATCTACACACCAATCAATCACCTCATCCACAAAACAAAAAGATCGACAAAAGTGAACATGATAACTCACGTCGTCTTTGGAAACATCCTTGTCGTCGGAAGCATCACAAACCCCTGGAAACTCCCAGCATCATTCTCTCCAACCATCCGTACCAATATCTCTGCCAGCTTGTACTCAAATACCTCCCAGCACCATTGTTCATGCTGACACGATGGTTATATCCCATCCCTGGATCCACTAACTGTAAAATGGCATCCGGAAACTTGGAAAGTGCACAGAGTTGCTTGAGTCGTCGGTATTGTTCCTCACTAAAGTTGGTCAACTTGTCTGTACATTCCTTGTTGATCGTTGCCTTGGATTTGGTGAATGCATTGTAAGCAGATATGTCCTGGATTCAATTGGCCAATGCTGGTAGGCACTGGTGTTGGGCAGGAGCCTAGAAGGTGAGTGGGAGATGTACTGTAAATGAGACTGAATATCAACGTCCCCAGCGTTTGAATCCATTCGCCATCAGTCTCGGGTATGTGCGACAACCCCAAGAACTAATATGACTTCCTCTGGTAAATCAAGAGTCAAGACGCACCCCGCGTTGATTGTCGTCTGACCCAGTATTTCACTACAACGCGATTTATACATAATCCTAACATATGCAAATCGATAACTTACATGGCTTTTGCGGGTTTATTCAATCGATACCGTAGGTGAGACCATCCTTGATTGCGGCATAAAACATGGCTTGTCTCAGCGAGCTGTTCGAATATTGGCTCCGAGATCTATCAGTGTGCGTCATTCACGTCGGGGAGATAAGAAACATCAGTAATCGGAATCAACGTAAAAGGCCAATCCGCCGTACATGACACAACCGCTTCGGGTTTAGGTTCACAAGGAATACGCCAAACATTCAAGTTGTCTTGGCTGGCAAGAGATACGGCAGCACACTCTTCAAGATCCTGTCATCAGAAAATAGGACACGGATACCCAAGATGGACGTGGGTCAGTTCGTCCGAAAGTATGTCCACTAATGCAAGCTTCAGGTTCTTATAGCAGAACCCTGAATGAGATTCAACATTTCCACCATTAAGGACACGTATTAGAGTACTCACCGGTCACAGAGGGGAGGAATTGTGGGTAAGATTGCACACTATAGCAGTAATGGGGCGGAAACGACTCTGGGGCCTTCATCTTCCTTTTGAACACATACTTGGTACAGCACCAGTCCAGCGTCACTGTCAATTAGGTTCGTTCGTAATATCGCGGTGTCATGACCGAGTGCTCAGATGCAGTGATTCGGACAAGCCGTGACACACACACCTACACTTTTCTGCAACGGACACGTTCGGAAGAGATATATCAATCATGCTGTCCTTTTCGTCCTCGAATAAAAAAAAGGGATGCCAAATGGATTATATTACCATTGTCTTGCACGACTATTTTAACGAGTTGGTTAAGGTACGATGTTGACACCTGTTTTGTCAGATTTCAACGAGCAGGATGTATTCTTGCGAGACGACGTCGAGGTCCTCTTCTTGGCTTTTCAAGTTTTATTCGCATGATTTCACTACAATCTGATTATCAAGAAGCCAGCCAGTGGGTGATGGAAGGTCTCAATCATATTCTCGATGCGGTCTACATTGAATAATTCCCCAGGATGATTACCGCTATCTTGTTTCTCTACATGTGTGGTCCACGTAATCATTCGCCGGAACAGCTTCAACAGTCAGCTGCAGAGTGGAAATCATGGACTACAGCAGTAAAGCCCGCCAAGAAGAGCAAGGCGGTATGTATATGGCATCAGTGACTCGCATGACTATGGTCCGTGGAAGTCCTCGTCGTGGATTGGACTTACGAAGCTTGTGTTGAAATCCGGCGTTTCTCGCTGTGCATCAAGTAGCCCGTTCTGCGCAGTCCGGCGCAATCCATTCATTTAATACAGTGGAACTGCCATAATCCACGTGCCCAGGTCTTGTGTACACTCTTTTCTGTTCTTTGAGGCTTTGACAGATATATTCTAGTCATCCACAGTCATATCGACTATTCTAGGGATCTGACGTCCATAGGTATGTCGTTCACCCATGTCCGTTGTCCTATTCATCGTTGAATGACTCCTTGACATGCTTCTTCCTCATGGTCGATGCAAGTAATGATCTATCAGATTCTTCAGATGCCTACGTGCATACACGGTGGTACACCACAGGATGACCACCGCTACTATCTTACATAATATCCTGACCCGGCCTGAACTATAAGAGTGGTTCGTCTCTCAAATTGTGTCTTGTCGTTCCTTGCGAGCTTTAGTGTCTCAGCTTACTTTGTACTATTTCGACTTCATGGCTTCCACCCTGCAGCAGGCAGTCACAGCCATTCAGCTGGACAACCGCATAACTCGTATGCTTGCTGACCCTGAGGCATTGCATCACACGATCTCACTGTCCTTCCTAGTTGTGATCCTCACTGCCGTCGGATATGATTGGGGTAGGTAACATGTGTCTATACATGTCGCTTCATGCTTCACGAACTTCAACATCTTCAGTACTTACATTTCTGGACGAGGTATACCCGATGTCCGTTGGCATAATACATAGGAATTTGCTTGGCTGACAACGTTTGTAGATAGAATTCATCTGGGTGAGCAATCACTTTTGGCAAGGAAGCTTTGTATTCTGATATGGGTGCAGAACAAATCGTGGACATGGTGGTCTACACTCTATGTTCTAGTGTGTACCCCCGCGATCTTCATGATGCCACACTGGGCTTACTGTCGTTTAACCTCCAGGCTCGGTATTTTGGGCTGTTTTCTGCCATGTATGTCTATGTGTATTACACACGTCAATTGATACAGATCAATTTGTTAGCCTTTACTCTCTCCGTATGTTCAAACGAAGTTAAAATTCTGAGTTTGGTGAGCTGATACAGCTCAATCAAAGTGGGAAGTTCTTTCCTCGCTGGTCCTGCGAAGGTGATTTCTTATACTGTCGATGATCAATGTAAATGCTAAAAAAAAAACTGCTGACAGGTGTATGTGTTCATGCTTCACCTCCTACTGATTGGTGTCATTTCTAAAGCGATTGATTATATTTTAATAGTTGTGAGCTCATTTATTCGACGTTCAAATATTCACTCTACTGAAAGACGTTTTTAAGGCCAGATTCTCGATATTTTTGCAAGATGGGCGCTCTTCATTTTTATCAATGCTGCCGATAGTAAGATTTCACTCTCACTTCCAGCGAGATGAATCACATTGGTAGATGCAGTGGCGATGATTCTCCGTGTCTGGATCTTGTACAAGAAATCAGTGTTCATCCTTCGCACCCTCTTGATATTCTACGCCATTGAAGCCATCCTCTTTCTTGTTGGATGTCTCATGTTCAGCACAGCGAAATTAACGGGTATGTGAAGCAAATCTTCATACTATACACATGATATAATGGAACGTCCGCCGTTCTCAGCGCCGGTCATCACTCAAGTTGAAGTTCTCGATTTTTCGTTCTGTGTGGTGAAACCTGTTTCCCCATGGGCAATTTGGGCCACTGTCGTTATAGACATCGTCCAGATCACTCTCGGTACATTGATGTGTCTACTCCTTGCTATTCGATTTATCAGACAGTCACTTCAAATGTACAACGCGACAAAGCGATTCGAACTGGGCCGTTACATGACCCTTCTCACGAGGGATGGCATGTTCTACTTTCTTGCGTATGTCCACATCTTATCTTCCATTTCTTCTACCACGCCAATAGGTTAATGGTTAACTACTATGGATAGAATCCTGTCGTTTTCACTCATCATTCTGGTCAGTTACGTACCACACATCCCACAAGACGAACTATGGTGGTGGGACGTACTGAATCCGATACTGCAACTTGTACCCGCATTCACACTCACCCCCAGACTCATCTTGACTGTACGGAAACTATATGCCCGGGTTCCGTGCAGACGCGAGAGCGACACTAGCACACCGCTCCCTTTCACATCAATGGATAGTAACCGTGATGAAGGGGGCACGTTCCTGTTCACGCAGTCTGAGCAACGTGAGAGGAGAGAACGGAGCGAAGAAATAGAGATGGTGGATAGGAGAATGCCCGTCGCCGGTCCTAGTCGTGCGTGATGGAGGTTGTCGGATCGGGTTTTATTTCCCAAGCGTAATCGATGCGTCCGCTGTTTCCATGATGTTGGTTATCGTATACAATGTTCGTGCATATGAGATATTATGAATGATGACTCCGCCGACAGGATAGTGTCATGGTAACCTACATGATGTTGAAGTGTGGTAGCCCTATAGGGCTAATGGTTGATCGGATGGGATCTTGAGATGGCAGACGAGAGAGATGTGCGGTGTTGCACCGCCATCTGACTTTGAACATAGGTATGCAATGTGGTGTTACCAGTGATATTCACCATCCATCCACTGGAACCTCATCTGCGTAGATCTTATCCGAGTCCGAGTCTGTGCAAAGTGGAAGGTCAGTACTCATGATAATGCCCTGTAGCTCTCAATGCTCTGATTCCAGCGGGTTATGAGGGGGACGCCACTCATGCTCTCAAACTGAATGGTGTCACTGATGTATCATTGACCATTGAATAACACAAACCATACTAACAAACTAGATTTCCATCTCCTCTATTTGTCTCTTCGACCAATTCTAACCCCTCGTTCTGCACAGCATCAGCAAGCATGATCACACTCCCAGCAAGAGCATGGCCAGATACCGATGCCAAACCAAACGCTGTGTCAATGTCGGTTCCGCGTCTTCCTTGGAGATCGTGTGCATGAAGTTTCCGCAAGCTCAGGATGAATCGGGGGACGAGTGTGACCACAGGTACAGCATCCATCACTCCAAACAGTATCGACAGAAAACCGTCCATTGGAAGTCCTCCTGTGTAGTACAGTACATCCAGGAGTGCGGATGTCAGGATGCTATTTCCCCATTAGCTCAGTTACGTCGACGAAGAAATGGATGGAAGGATGGAATGTGGACATACGTAAGAAAGTAGATTACGCCTTCCCTGACGAGAAGGTCCATGTAACGGTTCAAGCGGAAACGTTTCGTTTCTTTGTACATTTGAATTTCCTCCCTGATAAATTGGATAATGACCAACAGACACATGAGGGCGCCGAGAGTAATCTGGGCACTGTTCACAAGTGGGGCCCATATGAAATCGGGAATATGATGTTGTGTGCAGAAGGAAAGATCAAGCACCTGAGTGGTATCAAGCTCTAAATGGTTGACAAGAGAACGGTAAAATGTTCTGTTATGAGTCGTACACATAATATGGGGCATGTCTCACATACCTAGGAGCCGATTCTGAGCGGTGAGAATGACACAATAAACTAGGGCTAGGATCATTTCAATGGAATAGAACGTGAGGAGGATGCCAAGAATGAGTCTTGATTGACCGTACAATGCCCACACACGATGGATCATTGCCACTGCCTACAATGAGATTCATCTTCATTTCGACCAAAGTGAAATGGAATCTCACGCTCCGCGGCACCAAGAAAAATAGTGTTGACAGCCCATTGGGTAAAGATAAAAAGTATTTTGCCTTCGTAGTGTCCTTGAGCAGACTGCCGGTAGATGTTCGAAACATTGAACGTACTCACAACTGTTAAAACACGACCAGTTGCATGGAACCACTGTTCAAACGTTCATAACTCATAAGATGGAGGATGAGCACATACGTCTAGTGGTAGTTAGAATCTTTGCTAATTATTAGTGGTCGATCTCACCTTTGCAGGGCCAGGTAGGAAAGTACTCCCCCCTTGAACGCGCTGGTCAGTTCAACAAACTGGAGTTTAAATTATTACACCCACAAAGTGCGGCAATTCTAATGGACAGATCAGTTAATTGATATGGGTTACAGCATACTATACACACACGATAACACACAATCCGAAATAACGAGTCTAGAGGTCAGCAATGATCAGCTCTGGTATAGCATCCTTGAGAATAACCATGATACACACAAGAACAAATAACACAGATATCCGCGTCCAGGGTTTGCTCTGCAGCCATGATATCAGAACAAATGACAGGCTGGGAAATTTGTTTGCTTACCCAAACATACTCTATCTGCAAAGACAGTGAGAGGCCAGAACAGCGTACCAATGAATGCGAGGCATACCTCATCTGAGAATGTGAGGGCTGACAATATTGGGGTTCATCCAACATGGAACACATACAGACATGTACTGCTTACTGTAATCGTATCCGACGGCAGTGAGCATCACAACTGCGAAGAACTGTAAGGTCCATGCATGGAAAGCATTAATCGACTAGCATACGACAAAGATAGTCGTTCTGTTGGACACCCGAGCCTGTGACTACGAGCTGCAAAGAGGAAGCCATGGGCTTGATTTGGGGAGTATGTTGAAACAGTAACCAAAGAGAATGAAAATGAGGTACTTCACGGAGAAACACCGGACGAGGCTGCGGTTATAAGCCAATGCCGCTAGCAAATTGCTTGAAATGGACCAAATTGCGGTGATATTGATTCTAAACCCGATCAAGAGTGTGATCAGGCATCGCGAACGTCACGGGCAGACATACCTGCCACTTGTTATGACCAGCAGCAATCCCATTGTGAAGCTACAAGTCCCCGAACATGATGCATTGGAGCTTATCAGAAGTGAAGAGCAGCCGTGAGATGGGAAAAGCTGCTATCAGCCAACCCCGGTAGCAAATCATGCGATTGCAGTCCTTGGTGCCATAATTGCCCACATCAAAACTTGATGGGGCATTGTCACCGTACTGCCACTGGGACCGCAGCCTTACTTTCAGTAAGGTGGGCGCAAATAACTGATGAGCTGCACCCAACATGAATGAGCGACATACCAAACGATATAGACACTAATGTGTTATCGTAGTCTGATTCATAGTTGACTGTGAAATGACCAGAAACGGGTTTTGTTGAGTTGAAGAGCTACTGGATACATGGAGTTAAGTTCACTTCATATCACCAAGTTGGGATGAACCATAATGTAAGTTAAACTTTACGACGACGCACCAATGGGCGTTACATCGCCCCACAGCTCTTTACCATAATAATTCGAACGCTATGGTTGTATAAAAAGCTGTAGATGCTGTCCAGCTGGCCATCCGCCAGGCACATCAGGTAGCCACCTCAGCACAGGATGAAAGTGAAAAATAGAAGGACAGCTACTTGATCTATTTTGCCTAGCCTTTCTCGCGGCATCTCGCCTCTGGCGTTTCAGATCCAACTCCTGTACCCACTCCCATTCTGCTGGAGTCACCATCAACACAGTCACACTCTGATCAACTTACCTGCCGGTGGCTCCACCCTCGCCCACTGGCATGGAATTCCGTATTATCATCAGTACCACGTCCACAAGCACGATTCGCGATATGATGTCTTGGGTAGTATGGGTACTTCGGGAAAGTTTTCCTTGCGAGAGGAACCGCCCGGGGGGTATTGAGATCCATCCACTGGGGGTTGACGTTCGACACTATGGCCTGTCGGGTCGAGGTAGGTGGAGTGAGAGGGCATGTCAGTGCATTGCTTCGATGATGATACACAATGGCAAGCCCTTTTTCACGGAGTGTTGAGTGCTCCCGCGCTTTGCAGCCTCACACACGGCACAAAAGACAAATAAATGAAGGCGTTTTATTATTGCTAGTATTTTGAGGATCAATTTAGTGTTAGCCCGACTCAGGCACTGTGCCAGTTCTGAACGCAGAGTCAGTCAACCTGGTCCAGCCGAATGTCAACACACGTTGGCTCTGAGATTTCTACTAGTAGTCTGAACCTCGGCTCGAAGGGCCGGGCCGAAGCCACCGAGCCATTGGTGAACCGCTCTTTCATCATGATCACGGTTTACTAAATATGTGAAGACGAAGGAAAGAAAAGTGGTCTAACCTTTTGCAACTACTAGTATGTAACTGTCAAAGTACTTCTCGACCACCAAAGCGGACACTCACGTCCTCCAACTTAATACCATGCAAGTGATGTCCGAAGTGTTCATTTTTCGTATCCATTGTACATCATCCATCGCTGAAGACGTTCGAAACCTAGATAGTGATTTCCATCACGCCCCACTACCGGCGCTGCCATGAATTTCCCGTCGTTCCATCTCCATTTCTTCGGCAAGTTCTTCACCCAGGCCAACGTCCGCAAATATGATCCCACTTGCACTGGCGTCATCACTAGACGTCAGTACCGAACCAAACGCCGTGTCGTCACTGAATGCACTGCGACTACCTCGGAGATCGCGCGCGTAAAGTTTCCGCAAGCTCAAGATGAGTCGGGGGACTAGTGTGTAAGGAGGGATAGCTTCCAGTATCCCAAGTAGTACTATCCACCATCCGTCTGTTGAAACGCTTCTCGTGTAAATCAGCATGTCGACGATTGCAAATGTCAGCGTGCTGTTTATAATGGTTCGTCACATTAGCCTAATTTCATGAAAGAAGGCACGAAACGTAGACATACGCAAGAAAGTAGATCATGCCTTCCCATGCAAGCAGGCACATATAACGGTTCAGTTGAAGCTGGTTTCTCGCTGTGTACATTCGAAGCGACTCCCTGATGAATTGGATAACGACCAGCAGACACATCAAAGCACCGAGTGTGAGCTGGGCACCATCTATAGTCTCAAAGAGAGTGGTCAGGAAAGTATCTTCAGTCTCAGCCCAAATGGGAGAACCGTTCTGCTGTGCGCAAAATGTAAAGTCAAGCACTTGAATAGCAATCACTATATGATAAGAACGGCAAATATCCAGTTAGTATACAAAATGCGTGAGATAGTCAAGGCATATTTCCATACCTACGGGCTGATTCTTGCTGATCCAAATACAAGCAATTACGTATGTGATCATTTCGATGGCGTATAATGTCAGGAGGGATCCAAGGATGAGCCTCGATCGACCATACAAAGCCCATACACGGAGGATCATCGCCACTGTATCCATCAATGTGGGTCAGCTTGTCGCAAGTGCATATGGGATCTCACATTCTGCAGCACCGATAAAAACGAAGCTGACCCATATTCCGAAAACATTAAGTATGCTGCCTTCGGTGCCCTTGAGCGAAGTGGACTTAGGAGCCATTGAATAATGTACTCACAACTATTTGTATAAATACATCCAGTTGCTGGGCTCGATCATTGATTGGCGTAATATGAAGCATAAACACATACGTCTATATGCAATTAAAATTTCGCTAATGCATCCATAGTATGCGAAATCACCTGTACAGGACCAGGGATGAAAGAACTCCCCCCTTTAATTTGGATGGGTGAGTCTGACAAACTCGGAATATTATGTTTTCAACGCACAGATGGTATAAATCCTAGTGAACCGATCAAAGGTTGATTATTATGGCAAGGAACCAGACATACATGATATTACACAGGCCGAAGTAACGAGTCTGAAGTGGACAACAATTAGATCAAACATGTTGCCGGAACGGGGGAAATACCTACGAGAACATATAACGTGGACACCCGTGACCAGGGCTTGTTCTGCAGCCTAATCAGAACACATGTTGGATCCGAGAAAGCGTCTACTGACCCAGATGAATTCTATCTGCAAAAATCGTCAACCTGTGAGATGCCTGTGTAGCGCGCCAATGAATTTGAGGCATACCTCATCTAAGAACATGAGGGCTGGCAATGTGGAAGTTGGTCGAACATGAAGAAACACATACGGACGTGTATCACTTACTGTAATCATATCCGATTGCAGTGACGATCCCAACTGGGAAGAATAGTAAGGTCAAAGGACAGAAAGCGCCAAGATTAACTTGTACATACGAGTCACATAGTCATTCAGCTGAACGTCTCTAATAGCTTGCTGCAGAGCGTAAGCCATGGACCTGATTAGAGAGGTATCTTGAAATAATAAAACTCGCGACGAGTGTGAAGATGGTGTTTCCCACATGGGGTCCCGAAGTACTGTATTTATTAGCTAACTCCGGGCAAGTTAAGATAGACCGGGATATTTATTTCCTGCATCACGGGGGTGGAGCGGCATAATTACCGGCATTCTGATAATCATGCGAAGAGTGTACAGCCAGTCTGGGAAATAGGGAGGAACGGAAGATGCCAAACTAAGCGTGTGTAACGGCATAGTCTTCGAGTTCGACTCTCACGGAGGTCGTCTCGAGAGCTCCCCTCGTCAGCGGTATCTAAATGGACTCGCTGGACAAGCTCTGTAAACACCTTGAGCAGCGGAAAAACTCACAAGCAGGAAATGGTGCGAGATGGCAGTCCTATTGGGCGTGGAGCGTGTTGAACCCAGCCAAGAACATGACCGCAGCCTTGTTGCACTGCCGGTGGATCAGCGGGCTTGCATCTGATGAGAAGGGCATCCCAAGAATTCACAGCCAACTTATCGGTGGATGAAGCACTGGCTCTCCAGCTTGCAACTATGTTTGACTCCGACGTAACAATGACACAGCCTTGAATCGGGACGATGTTGGATCCGATCCATGGTGCGTAGTAGCATGTCTCGTACGGATTGGGTGACTCCAATGTTTCCAGTCAGTCATCCCAAGAAAGATTTCATGGAGGGGGAACTGTCATGAAATGTCCAGGAGGTCGAGTTATGATGCTGTGTACGGCGAGTCGCACAGCATGCAGGGCAATATACTATGGAATCAAAGCACGATAAGAAGACATAATGGTGAGGCCTTGTGGACTTGCATGAATTGATTCAGATACCCCCAGCAACCCCCTCAGATACGGGCCTCAAGTTTCATCCTCCAATCAAAACGGAACAGAAAGGAATAACGAGTGGGTGGGACACCCACTTGCTTTACTCCTCCTCCTTTCCCTTTACCGCGGAAGATCCACCATACTACTACTCATTGTCGTTTCCATCATAGCGCACTGATCGCCTACACCGTTGTCATCTCCCGCACGAGCCAAATACGCTTAGCCAGCGCATCTTTGGAGACTGTATTCTCGTTGAGATCGAGTAAGCCAGGCAGTCCTGGTACGCTTTCCACGAGATCCGCATACTTAGGCTTGGCTGACCCTCTGCAACATCAACCTAAGCTGCCCCTTGAGCCTGCGGTCCGCACTGCCGCTGGGTCCATTTTGAATAACATGAACACATCCTTAGTTGGTAGCGGTTGGGGAGTCGCGAACTTTGTTTCGAACCGGACCGAAGGTCCATGTTCAATTTCCTGTCAAACCTCACTATCCTGATCCATCGCCTCGCAATACGATTCATTTCCAGTAACCTAAGAGACGGACTGAAGTACATATCCATTTTTTGTCCCCACTGTAACATAAATGACGTGTACCAACTAAAAAGGATGCTTGACATACGGAAACCAGACCAGACACAATGATCCCCATCACGCACCACTACCGGCGCTACCCTTAATTTTCCTCTCTTCCATCTGTATTTCTTCATGTTCGCCCAGTCCTAACCCCTCGTCCTGTACTCCATCAGCGAACATGATGGTGCTCGCAGCAGTATCCCTCCCGGGTGCGGATGACGACCCGAATGCTGTGTCGATGTCGCTTCCGCTGACTCTGCCTCGGAGATCGCGTGCATAAAGTTTCCGCAGGCTCAGGATGAACCGCGGAACGAGTGTGCACGGAGGTATAAGCTGCATCGTCCCAAGTAATACTACTTGCCAACCGTTTATTGAAATATTTCCCAAAGAAATCAGCACATTCAAGAGTGCATATATGAAGATGCTATTCGTGACAATTCGCCATTAGTATAGTGGAAGGAAGGAAGAAACGTGAGCCGTACGAAAGAAAGTAGATCATGCCTTCCCTAACGAAAAGGCTCATGTAACGATTCGGTTCGAAACGCTTTGTCGCTCTGTACATTTGGAACGATGCCCTGCCGAATTGGATAAGGACGAGCAGACACATGAATGCGCCGAGAGTAATCTGGGCGATGTCTACGGTGTCGGTCCAACGGGGAGAACCTCGATATGTCACCACGCAAAACGAGAAGTCAAGCACTTGGAAGGTCTGCACTATATGATTGGGAGGACGGTACAGTGCATAATATATGACGGCATGTTTCACATACCTATGATCTTACTCTGAGGGCTGAACTTGAGACAAAAAGTTAGATATGCGATGGCTTCGACAGCGTAGAACGTGAGAAGAGTGGCTAGGATCAACCTCGATCGACCGTACAATGTCCACACGCGGAGGATCATCGATACTGCATCTATCATTGGGATTCATTTTGGCGCAGACGAACGTGGAATCTCACCTTCCGCAGCATTGAAAAAGATGAAGCCAGCCCATATAGAAAAGCCAAAAAGTATATTGCCTGAGAAGTAGCCGTAAGCAGAGAGAACATTAGGAATTTTGCATAAATATGCTCACAACTATCAAAAGATGATTAGTTACTGGAAAGTGTTATCGGCCAGTAGGAGATGAAGCATGAATACGCACGTCTACAAGTGAACCATTCTCAGTATCGTCACCAAGGTTGATCATTAGTGTGCCAGAAATCACCTTTTCAGGACCGGGTAAGAAGGAAGTTCCCACTTTGAGGGCTGTGTCAACTCAGCGAACTCGAACTAAAGAGTTTGAACACACAGATGGCAGAAATTCTAGTCCACTGATCAGGGATCAACTGATGTGTTGCAACAGGCACAGACATACATAAGAAAACATAACCCGAAATAACGAGCCTAGAAATTAACAATGGTAAGTCCTAGCACCAGCGTGATGATATACAGGGTACACACGAGGACGAATAGTGTAGACACCCTTGTCCAAGGCTTGTTCTACAGTTATGTCAAATTTATTAAGTTCGGCTCGGCTCTAGAAAAATTCCCGCTGACCCAAATGTACTCTATCTGCACGATCATCAATGGCAATGTATTTTACCAATAATGTGATGCATACCTCATCTGAGAATGTGAGGACTGATGACGTTGAGGTTCGCGAAACGGAAGAAACACCAACACAACGCTACATACTGTAATCGTATCCAACAGCAGTGAGCATTACAACTAGGAATAATAAAATCAATCAGTGGGTAGCTGTGGCACCGAGATCGATGAGCATACGACTTGTATAATCATTTAGCTGAACGTTTGTAACGGCTTGTTGCAGAGCGGATTCAGTGGAAGCCATGACTTGAAATGAGGAGCACACTGAGACAGTAAAACAGAGGAGAGGTAGAAATTCAGACTCCGAGTGGACGGGTTGAATATATAAGCGACGAGGAATATATAAGAAAAAGCGGAGATCACCTTGATATTACTTAGTTGAATCGCGCGTCACGTATGATTGGGCATTATTACGTAATGTAACATCTGACCTCACCGCTGCGTAGATGGTCAGGTGCGAGTGAGCAGACCAAGATGAGTCTCAAAAACGTGGCCAACATACGAAATCAACGGGCATGTGGTCACGAACGAATATTACCCCAGTAGGAAATTGCCGTCGACCACGCATAAAGAAAATGATGAGTCTCGACAAAGTGAGAACTTGGGCCCTGGCCATAACTTGAAGTATCCTAGGATTTGAGCACCGAAAAAGGTAAAGCTCACTTTTCCTCTCACTAAGACTTGCTTAGTAACAGTCTGTTTGGCCAATGAGAGCTTGCAAAAATCCCATAGATCGAGTACGTTATTTTGACACTTTGCAGATGCCACTTGTAAATTATTGAAGAGCCCTGAAAGGCAGCACGCTTGCATAGGAAAACGAACACGTCAACATGACCCAATCTAAGATGTGAATGTTGTTCCTGTATGGACCGAGTGGCCCGTGGTTTGGGAAATGCATTATGTGCACATTGTACGGGCAGTGCTTCCATTACGGTCAAGTGAGTCACATCCATCCAAAAGGGGGTAATTGTCAATGCGCTCAAGCTGGGCGAATCACGTGTAAGAGTCCGTCACCCAAAGTTACCTTGCACTCATCCGACAGTAACTGTAAAAAAAAAAGAAATACAATAAGTATACTAACCAGAGCAGAGCTCGCACAAATCGACTCAGATCCCTACCCTCAACTGACGCCTTCTTGCCACGATCAAAGATTCGAGTCTTCTTCCTTTTCTTATCAGCCTGGTCATCTTAGTCCGATCACGACAGGTAGTACTAGTGTGTTTTGCACTGTTCGTGACTGAATAACTCCTGGTCTCGATGACGGTCTTTCCAAACATCAACTTCCTGTTAGAGAACCATAGAGCACCTGAGGCCCATGCGTGTGTTTGTCTCATATCCCACTTGGTCATCGTGTATCGTAGTTCTTCCCTTAGCTTCGGGCTTGGTCCAAAGTGATGACAGAGCCGCGGTTGTTGGACGGTGAACGTGACACTTCCATGGCATCGCACCGAGCTGATCAACAAGTACTGTGGCAGCAGGCGGCAAGAAAAAGAGAGCAGCACCCTTTATTCTACATGAATAGCGAAAAGCTCATGGGTCCCGTTCCCATCCCGTGATGAACCATGACCATACGACTGGTCGGGCACCCAATTCCTATGTCCCCTTCCCACAACGCCCGACTAACCCTAACTTGCCAGTGGAATGCTTCCCACCGTCGCCTTCAAGTCTTCAACGCCGCGCGCGGATCCGAACAAGATCATGCATGATACGTACGCGGCCCCGCCACCATCAGCACGCCCCTCGACCCTACACAGTTGACGTCATGGCCCATGGCACATTGACTATGGAGCAAATGATCTTCATCTTCCATTGTCTGGGACTTTTGTAATATTGGATAACACGTGCTTATGTATTTTAGGGCTAGCAAGGGGAATAGTATACGAAGACGGTCACTCTTCAAGGTTTAACGTTTACCAGTGAAAAGGGATTCAGTGCCACGTTCATTGTCGAGCCGGCTGTACGCTACACTTGCTTGATATTGGAGTCGCTGCCTCAATCATTACCATCCACAAGGTTTCACGTTGGAAACAAGAATCCAATGTCCGGCCGTGTCTCGTTCCCTGTCCCCGAGCCTGAACCGCTGTGTTCGTGAGAATGTCACCCGTTCTGCACAGGTCATGGAGCTGCCATAATCCACGTGTCTGTCCAAACTTAAACTTTTCAGCCGTCTTTGAGGCTTTGACGGACATATTCCAAATCTCTAGTTATATCCAGCCATATCGACTATTCTCGGGATGACTGCGTACTGGAGTGACGATAATCATAGATATGTCGTTCACCCACGCCTATTGTGCTATTTATTTTGAATGGCTCTTCGACATGCTTCTTCCTCATGCCCGACGTGCCCCATCACATCGGGTGGCCTACATGCACACCCCATCTTACATAATTTCCTGACCTGACCTTGTCTATAAGAACGGTTCGTCTCTGAGATTCCATCCTGTTGTTCTTTGTTTAGTGTCAACTTTGTGCTAGCTCGTTCATGATTTTCATCTTGCAGCAGGCAGTCACGGCCACTCAGCTGGACGACTACACGACTCGTGCGCTTGTTGATCCTCAGGCATTGCATAAGACAATCTCATCGTCCCTTCTAGTTGTGATCCTCGCTGCCGTCGGATATGATTGGGGTAAGTAACATGCGTCTACATTTGTTGCTTCATGATCAATGAACCTTAACATTGCCAGTACTTACACTCGTCGATGAGGTATGCTCGATGTCTGTTGGCATGATACATACGAATTTTGCCTGGCTGACAACACTCGTAGATAAAATATATCTGGGTGAGCAATAACTTTTCGTAGGGAGACCTATAATATTCTGATGTGGCTGCAGATCAAACCGTGGACACGATGGTCTTCCCTATATGTTCTGGTGTGTACCTTCGCGATCTCTATGATGCCACCCTTGGCCAACAGTTGTTAATTTCCAGGCTCGTTATTCCGGGTTGTGTCTTGTCATGTATGTTTGCGTGTACAATAGCACATATCAATGGTTCCTGATCAGTTCACTAGAATTATTTTCATCGGTGTGTCTACCTCTTGAAATTCTGACTTGGGGAGTTGATCCGGCTCGATCAAAGTGGGGAGTTCTTTCACGCCCAGTGCTACAAAGGTGATTCCTTCAACTGATTGTCGACAAAAACACTGATGAATTCCACCTGCTGTGTAGGCGTATGTGATCATGTTTCTTGTTCTTGATCGATCTCATTTCTCACCGACTGATCACATTTCGATAGTTGTAAGCGCATTTATTCAATGTTCAAATATGCACTCTTCTGAAGGACGTTTTTCAGGCGAAAGTCTCGATATTTTGGCAAGTTGGGCTCTCTTCATTTTTGTCAGTGCCGCAGATGGTAAGGTTTCTTTTTCACTTCCAGCGAGATGAATCACAATGCTAGATACAGTGGCGATGATCCTCCGTGTGTGGATATTGTGCAAGAGATCAACGTTCATCCTTCGCACCCTCTTGATCTTCTTCGCCATTGAAGCCATCCTCTTTCTAGTTTTATGTCTCCTGTTCAGCACAGCGAAGTCCGTAGGTATGTGATACATGGTTTCATATCATGAACACTACGTAATGGGATATCCGCCATTCTCCTAATCATAGCACCAGCCGTCACTCAAGTTGAAGTCCTTGATTTTTCGTTTTGCGTGGCGCAACCTATTTCCCCGCTGGAAGTGTGGGTCACACTTGCGATAGACATTATCCAGATCATTGTCGGCGGGTTGATGTGCCTGCTGTTAGCTATTCGAATTATCAGGCAATCATGTCAAATGTACAGAGCAACACGCCGATTCGAACCGGGCCGATACATGGCCCTTCTCACGAGGGAAGGCATGCTCTACTTCCTTGTGTACGTCCACACCTTATCTCTCATTTCTTCTACCATACCAATAGGCTAACGGTGAATGATAGAATCCTGTCATATGCGGTTGTGGAACTGCTCCCACCGGATGATTTAGGGTGGTTGGACATGACGGGGCTGATACTGCAAACTGTACCCGCATTCACACTCGCCCCCCGATTCATCTTGACGCTGCGGAAACTATATGCCCGCGTTCCGAGTAGCCGCGAAAGCGATACTAGCATATCATTCAGTTTTTCATCGATGGATAGTGATCGTGATCAAGGGGGGACACTCCAGTTCATGAGCTCTGGGCAGCGCGAGGGGATAGAACAGGGCGAAGAAATAGAGATGGTGGATAGGGAAACACCGATTGCAGGTTCTAGTCGCGCATGATGGAGGTTTCTGTGTCAGGTCAGGTAATCGTAATCGCTGCATCCCGCTGACGGGACCGTGATAATGCTACGGTAACCTACATGATGTTAAAGTGGGACAGACATATAGGGGAACATTTTTGTGCGTGGCCATCATGGAGGACGAGTTGAAGGTCTCGTGGCGGGTTTCAGCATGGGACGGTTAATCGGCTTGCAACGGAGACCGCCCTTGCAAAAAAGTAGTTGGCGAAAATGCACATCGTCTATGCTCCATGATGTACATGGTCAGCACGAAAAATGAGTAACAGCCTGATGAGTTTGGGAACGTAAGGTTCTAGACACCGCTGATTCGGCGAACAAATGTACTTGGGTCAGCCATGGTGAGCCAAGTCGCGTCGCCAGAAGTTAAGAGCACAATGCAGTATTTATATCGCCTGCGGCTGCCCACGGATTTCTCTCTCTTCCATCTGTATCTCTTCTCCCTCCTCTTCTCCCTCGTTCTGGCCAGCGTCGGCGAACATAATCGTGCTCGTAACAGCGCCACGGCCAGACACTGGCACCGAATTCAAACCAAAACCCGTGTCAATTTCGTTTCCGCGTCTGCCTTGTTGATCATAAGCATAAAGTCTCCGCAGGTTTAGGATGAACCGTGGGACGAGCACGTAGGGCGGTATAAATGCTACCGCATTTAGTACCATCCACCACCCGTTCGTCTGGAGGACCCCTGTTACAGCCAACATATTCATGAGTGCAAATGCCGTGATGCTATTCGTAAAATTTTCGTCATTAGCTTGGTGGCACGGAAGAGGTGGAAGGAAGGACCGAAACATAGACATACATAAGAAAATAAATCACGCCTTCCCTAGCGAAGAGACTTGTGTAATGATTCGCTTGGAATCGCTTTGTCGTTCTGTATACTTGAATTGACTCCCTGACGAACCGGATGGTGACCAGCAGAAACATCAATGCACTAAGAGCGAGCTGGGCACTGTCCAAAAATAGAGTCCAGACGACGTAGTTAATCTGGGATATGCAAAACGAAAAATCGAGCACTTGAGCAGTAGTCGCTATACAAGTGAGAGAACAGCACGTGTCCTGTCATGTAGTGCGCACGACATGAAGTTACGTTTCACATACCTATCTGTTCATTTCGAGCGATAAACATAATAGAAAGAATTAGATATGGGATGACTTCGCTCGCGCACAACGTGAGGAGGGCGCCAAGCAGGAGCTTCGATCGACCATACAATGCCCACACACGGAGGATCATTGCCACTGCCTTTATCAGTGTGATTCTTCTCGACCAAAGTGAAATGAAATCTCACAGTCTGCGGCACCAATGAAAATCGTGTAAGACCATTCGCTAAGAATAAGAATTACACTGCCTTAAAGTGTCGTTAAGCAAAGTGGACATTTGAAACATCGAATAGATGGGCTCACAACTGTTTAGAATAATTAGTTATTAGCGAGTCTTGTCGTTTCGTTTTAATGAAGCATGAACACATACATCTACCAGAAATTAAGTATCTTTAGTGATCATCAGAGGCATAAAAATTCACCTTTGGAGGGCCGGGAAGGAAAGAGCTCCCGACTTCGACCGGACTGGGTCAGCTCAACAAACTGAAAGTATCGAGGTTCGAACATACAAACGCAATTGCATCTAATGAAGAGATTAGTTGAAATGCGTTGCAGCAGACATGGGCCATACATTACATCACACAAGCCGAAATAGCGAGACTGAGAATTGATAATGATTAGCCCTCGTACAACCCCTTGAGAGATGATTGGGTGTACGCACGAGCAGGTATAACGTGGACACTCGTGTCCAAGGCTTGCTCTGCAGTCATATCAGAATATATATGTGGCGCAGAAAGGCGTTTGCTGACCCAAATGTACTCTATCTGGAGAAACCGTCAACCAGTGGATGTCATGCAACCGAACACGAGGTCATACCTCGTCTGGCAATGTGAGAACTGATAATGTTGAGGTTCACCAGAACGAATAAGAAAACTGACAACTGCATAATACTTACTGTAATCGTATCCGACAGCTGTGAGGGGAAAAACTAGGAACGACAGTAAGATCAATATTTAGGCGGGAAGCACTAGGTGCAACGGGCACATACGAGTCACGTAATCATTCAGCTGAATGTCTGCGACGATTTGCTGCAAAGTGGAAGCCATGAACTTGATGTAACCAGCGTCGAAACAGAAAAAACACGATGAACGAGCAAGTGGTATTTTACAAACGGACGCTAGACAGAGCTGTGAATTTATGCAAGCGAGCCTCAGTGAGTGGCAGTGACGATCTTGCCGCGATATTCCCTGGCTGTCACGAACACTGCATCACCCACTAGGCGGATCCCAATAATCTGATGGGAGCACGCCGACCGGGGGTAGTAAATGTCCCAGGGACCAGCCCAACATGGGAAAATGAAACGAGTAGGGAGCGACGCATATATTCCAGGCTCTCGATGTGACTGGGACAATTGTCAAGGAGTCCTGCCACTGGCAGTATGCATCCTCCGCAGCTTCCTTTCAAATGAAAAAAACGTAAACTGAAAAGGCTCCACACCAACACAGAACACAGAGCACTGCATCGCACCTCCGAAGATCGGCGAGCCAGTGGCAGGCTTCAGTGAAACAGAAAAGTGGTCCTGACCAGTCTTCAAGAAAGAACTTTTTTGTAGGACTCTCAAGTAATTCCATTTTTTATCGACTTTGGAGCGCTCTGATTGGAGGACAGGCCTACGAAAGCGGTAACGTCATAAACTGCTCCTCCTGAAGCAATTCACAGACGAACTGCGTCGTCTCGAGAGGTTGCACCTCATGCTCATCATGATACTATAACGATAGGGTACGGAGATGAGTAGAATGCCAGTGGGCCCATCAATATCTTTTTAAAAAACTTACGTGTTGTGGCGTACCTCGCGTAATTAACCGATGATGCCCGCACCCTCACTCAGGCTGGCAGGCTGAGTCTATTAAATCACTCGGGAAAGTGAGTGGGGCGCCAATCAAACACGCTTCAAGTTGTCATGATGCGCGCGTTGCCGCATCACTGATGGGCCGACCAGCAGCAGTGAGACAAAATCATACCAAAATGCCACAACTTGAAATAAGTTGAGTGGATCACATTGTATGTACTTACTTGCCAGTGGGAGTTGACCAGCATCATTTGCAGTCGCCATGAATAAGGACGAAACCCATGAGTCGTACACGAGTCAGGCCGTTTCTTTCGGACGCGCAGCCAAAAAGACGGAACAAACGTGAAAGGGTCGAAAAGGGAAAGCAGGAACGAAAAAGAAAAAAAAGTTTATCATCTAACAATCCGCAGTCCGGGGCATCTTTTTGGTAAGATGGGCCTGACTGCAGGTGTGTTTGAATTTGATAGTAGCCATGGGAATTGGGATCAGTCCCACTTCATATCTACTTGGAATGAATCATGATATAAGTGACTAGACTTACTGGGCGACCTGGAGCCGCATACTGCACCAATCACAACGAGTGTGCAGTTGTTATGAAATATGAAGGTGGTCTGGTTCACGAGTTGCGAAGTTCACCGCGCTAGGCTTAACCTGAACTTGCATACTTGTACACTACATGGGCACAACACAAATACTGTAAAATCAGACAAATCAAAGCACAATAAAAAAAGAAATAATCAGAACGCCCACAAATCGATTTTAGATCCCTCCAACCCCGCTCGCTCAGCGTGATACATCAACACGTTCACTCATCCCCTTTAGCCACGATCGAAAGCACCTCTTCCTCCTCTTCTTCCTCCGAATCCATGATCGAATCAAACGTTGCGTTTGTTCCCGTCGATACTGGCTCTGGCTCGGGTGCACTATCCATGACCCACCATCGCACCGTCAGATTAAAATAGAATAGATAGCGCTTGGAGACGTACCCCGTACGCGCGCCTCGCCGTTTCGGTGCAGGCGTTGCTTCTCCATCCTCGTCCTCGTCTTCGTCATCAGAAATGATCAGAACAGGTACCGTCTTCTTTACCGATCTACAGGCCCGATCAGTTCCCCCATTACCACAAGGCATGTATGAACGAAAACACTCACGCAGCCCTCTTTGGAAGCGACCTTGTTGGTGGAGGCGTCACATATCCCTCGGGTAAGTCTTCATCCTCGTCATCTTCTGAGCCCGACACCCTTCGCCGTCTAGCAGCATGTCAGTTCATCCTCCCTCAGCACACGATGAAGGACACGCACTTGCTCTGCTTCTCCCTTTCTTTTCCCTTGGAACCCTTCCTCGTCTCCGACGCCCCAGATCCAGCGCCCGTATCATCCGTCAAGCTAGCAGTCGTCTCCGTCATCACACTCTCCGATCGTCTATACCAATATCTGTCAGTATTTTTCTTTCTTAAACGCCTCCGAACACCGTGACTAACCGTTTTCGTCCCCTCGTCTTGGGCAACTCCACCTCCTCCCCATCGTCCAGTGGTATAACGTCGTCCAAGAACTTGAACAAGGCTTCAAGTTGTTCAAGTTGTCGATATTCCTGCTCGCTGAAGTTGGACAGCTTGTCGGCATATTTCTTGGTGATCGCCGCGTCAAATTTGGTGAGCGCATTGCGAGCAGCAACATCTCGGACGGGACGGCGCTGGCATGGGTGTCCAAGAGGGATCTAGAACGCAAGAAGGAGAACGTACCGTAAAGACGTTGTGCACCAACAGTTTCAACGTTCGAATCTTGTCATCATCCACCGTCTCAGGAAGGTGCAACCGCCCCAACACTTGACAAAGCACCTTCCTGTCCTCCTCTACGTCACCATGGTCATTACAATTGCCAGACGGGATACGGCACAACGAACGCACTTTCCATACCGTCCTTGAACAACACTTTGAGAACATCCTCTGCCAAATCGAGATGTACCCCGTCGTCGGTCGTCTGACCCTGTACCCCACTACACACGTCATATCGCACACGCTGCTCACCTCACGGGAACGGAAAACGTACGTGGCTTTTTGCGGATCTGTCCAGTCGGCAAACATGCCTATAATCTGAGCGGGCGACACCATCTCCTGATCATCGTCCAGTTCACGCGTAGCCGCCGCAAGCTGTTCGAACATGGGTACCGAGATCTATCCACATACGAGATTGTTAGAGTCAAAACCAGGGCAGAAGTCGAGTTGACGGCACCTGGCGCATGCGATTCTGGTTCGTGCTCGACGAACAACAATACACGGGGAAGAAATATGCCAAACACTGTCTTAGTTCTTGATTCTCGGCGGTATCTGGCGAGAGATAAGCCACCACGAGACTCTTTAATACCTATCGTGCATGCATTGTCATAAGATACGCCTCGGGCATCCATAATGATTAGACATACACGCTCGTCCGAAGTTATGCCTGCCAACACCAGCTTTGAAAGGCCGATACACAGCAGCGCCTGAACCTTTTCCGAGTCTTCCCCATTGAGCACGTGTAGCAAAAACTCGACGATGCGTTCGGCCTAGCCACCAGCAAGACGTGGATTGGATTACGATGAAAATAAGAACGGGAACGAAAGCGCAAAACGTACCCCGGGTCCCCCCCTGCCCATGAAATCCCCTTCGTGGACCATCAGCATGTCAAACACGATCTGTAACACACGGGTCTTGAGCACTTCGGGGGAGGATTGCACTTGGGAAAGGAACAGTTGGAAGGAATTGAGAGCCATCCGCTAGATACCGACGTTCAGCGCCTAGCTTGAAAGCTAACAGGAGAGCGCTTACGCGTGCAATGAGACAACACAAACCGAGACATACGAGCCCCTTTTCACGCAACGCCATGTCCTTACGCGTCACGGCTGGTACGATTAACTCACGCAATATACCTTCTAACGTGGAGTTCTCTTCAAAGGTCTGCATGGGGTCCTTGAGTGACAGCTATGAGGGTGGTCAAGTCGACGTACTCCGTTCACGCGTTCCAACATCCCGATGCAAAGGGACAAACATCGGACATCGAGCGCGTCCTGCCGTGCTTGTTCTTCAGAGCTGAGTTGCTTGGGAGGTTTTGGCGCCTTGGGTGCCCTGACGGCACTCGGACTTGCATCTTCGTTTCCATCATTGCCTTCGCCCTCACCGTCACCATCCCCCTCAACGTCCTCGGCTTTATCCCCTTGTTCGCCCTCACGCTCGTCCCTCAGTTCGTGTACCACCTCAACGACTACTCGAATCAAATCCCGCTCACTCGGCGACAAAACTCTCAACACATCCAAGCAACGCGCCATGGGTCCCTCGGGCAAACTCTCCTGCGCGATCATATCCCGGACGAGTTGGAACATCTTTCGCCGTCCGATCTCGTCCGCATAGTCGAGGTTCACTGCTAGTTTAAGCATCTCAGCAATGACGAATTCAGCATCGAGTAGCAGGTCGTCGAGGCGTTCGTCTGCGTGGTGGTCGGGTCGTTCGTTAGCATCGAGCGCACGTAGCTCACGTTCTCGCGAGACAGCTTCAAGGTCTTCTTGGTGTTTATTGTACGCATTTTGGATCCGAAAGGCGAGGTGGGTTACGACAGGAAGAGACGTCTCCAACTTTGTCTGCTCGTCGGTCGCGATACAGTGTTCCACGTATACTCGTGCCAAAAATGCCTTTTCAGGAGTGAGCGTGTCCCAAAATGCATCTTGTGTGTTGCGAATACAGTCAGTCTGTGCTACGGCCATATAAAAGCAAATACGCACCTTTGAACTCGAGTTGGTCAAAAATGTCGACGCGGGTGGCAAATATGCTCAGCAGCGCATCTTCGGCTACTGTAGTCTCCGTAAGATCAAATAAGCCAAGCAGTGCTAGTACGTCCTCCATTACACCGCCTCCATCCTCCGGCTTGGTTGACCCCCTTACGACATCGACCCAAGCACCAAGGAGGGACCCGGCGGCAGCGCGGACTGCAGGCTCACGGTCCCCGAGGCCATTTCGAATGATGAGCTCCCTCTGAGCGATGGTAAGGACGCGTGGATGAAGAGGACCCATGCCGGAGCCGTCTTGGGTGGTGCAATTCTTTTCGAGAACTGCGGAATAGATGAGACGACGCATGACTGTGTCGGTGTCGCGCGATCTAGCGAGAATGGGAGGGATTGTGTGTTGTGCGATGGGAATGTTGAGGAGGGCTGCACGGCGCACTTCGCTGTTCGATTTGATTAGACGAGTGGGTGGCAGGTAGATAGGATACGTACGCAGCTGGATCGCAACTCAAGGTATCGAGAAGAACGTCGATGGCGGTAAGTTCATCTTCTTCTACGTCAGAGGGTTCTTCTGAGCCACAGAGTTTAGAAAGGGCGACGGCAGCCTGAATGCGAATGAACGTTTCTTTGTCGTGTATTCGATCCATGAGGGCACCCCTGAGCACGTGATAGACATCTTCGCTGCAGAAAGGAGGTTATTGCAAGATAATGGGGGCGTGAAAAGTAATGTACTCTATTTCACCAAGATGGGCGACCATCTCTGTGAGTATATGCACACAACGGTATCGAACAATCTTATCCTTTGCGCCGAATCCTCTGAGGAGGAATTTGAGGAGGCGGGCGATGAACCGGGCCGCGGTGGTATCGTCGTCGTCATCATCGTCGGCTTCCTTCTTCATCTCTTCCGCTAAACCTCGTGAATAACACGAATACCGTAGTAGCCACGCATACGTACCTTTCATGTTGAGATACAGGATATATGCGCCAACAAACTTGACGATTCTATCTGCCTGAGAGACACCCTTTTTGACAACGATAACGCGACAAAGGAGCTCCATGAAGGTGTCTTCAAAGAGCCGCTCGCCGGTGAGTTTGACACTCCTTCCACCATGGATTGATTCTGTGAACGCAGCGGCATCGATGTGGACTTTGTAAAGCGCGACGACGTTTTTCTGGTGGTTCGCGGTCGTCGTCTGGACTTGATCAAATATTTTTGGGAGGGCCTGCACGACGGAGATCGTCGTCGTCTGTGCTGGCATCGTTGTTGGCGACGAGCATCAACAGAAAGAATCATTAGACAACGCGACGATCACGTGGTTCGTGTCATCACGTGCGCGCCAATGTTCAGTGAATGCGAGCCGAGAAGCCGAGAAGGGGAGGATGGATCCGTTTCCAAGAAAGATGCAGCTGCGGGTTCAAAGCTTTAAGCGGGGGTTTCATGTGCCATCAGGTTCTAGAAGGCCAAGCAACGGGCCAAGCTCGTGTAACCAACGTGTGACATGCGCTGTGACGTGGAAATATGCACCGCCGACAAATAGCATTGGCAGGATATAAGCTTCATTCCGGGCTTGTGAACGTCCATCATCATGACGCTCACAGTAGGCGTGCCCATTCAGAGCATCCTTTTCACCGTATTTCAGGTATTAATGATCTTCAAACCTGCACCATTTCCTTGCTCACACATCAAAGTCGATCTTCCAGGTCTTTCTCCTATGTCTCGCTGGTTTCATACTCTCCTTGAAAGGCATCGTCGATAAGCCCACCTCAAAGGTACTCCAAGACTTTCTCGCACACGCATCTCTCATCGCTTTTCAGGCTCTCAATCACCTCAATATTGCTCTCTTCACGCCCGCTCTCCTGTTTTCGAAAGTCGCTTATTTCCTCTCTCCAGGCATGTCCGTATTTCTTTCTCACCACCCGTCTCACACCACCCCCTAGCCAAACTCCGCCAGCTATGGGTCATCCCCATCTTCTTTGTCGTCCTTACAGGTCTATCTGCACTCATTGCAAATTGGCTCGCTCGCGCATGCCGTCTAAGACGCTCCCAAGTGTACGTCCACCTCGCCCCTTCTCACGGGTTGTCCCAACGTCGCATAGCAATTTTGCCACCGCGGCAGCCATGTTCATGAATTCCAATTCTCTCCCTGTTGCACTCATGCAATCTCTCGCCGCAACGGTCCCCCTTCTCAAATGGGGTCCAGATGACACAATCGACGCCATGTTTGGCCGCTCACTTACCTACCTCGTTGTTTTCAGCACGCTTGGCATGATCGTAAGTCCGTCTCTGATTCTTGGCATCTTGTTTCCGCGGCCATGGCAACTCAAGGCCCCATTTGGATTCTATTCTTGCAATGTGGTTCTGACTCGTTTTTAGCTCCGTTGGTCTTACGGAATCCGTCTTTTATCGCAGGCGGACGAGCCAGATCCATCTGGCATACCTGTACCGCCGACGTACCGCGACAACACCCAAGATAACCCCGCACTCGTGCATATCGCCGTCGATTCGCCCTCCACGACCCAACTCGTTGGTTACGAAACTGACACTGACGATCGAAACGTATGGCGAACACGCCCCCTACGTTCCCGCCTCCCACATCCGTATCTCACCCCTCCTGGCCGACGCCACACCTACCCGCACCACCGCCTACATTCGCACCTCCCCGCTGTACCTACATCACTAGGTGATCAGTCCGAGAGCGAGGATACCGACGAGCTCGAGACGACTGAAGCCGAGTCGGAAGATACGATCGCGCTCCCATCCGAACCCATCGACACCGAATTTTCTACAGAGATCGAGGACACCGCACCTGCACGTCATTCATCCTCATCTACTGCCGCTCCTGCTCACCACACCACACCGCGATGGGGCCGACAGGATTGTTCTCTTCTTATGCGCATTTTCACTACATTCACATCCCTCTCACCCCCCCTTCTCGCTTCCCTCCTCGCCCTCTTTTGTGTGCTAGTTCCACCAGTTCAGCGGTTGCTCAATTCAAAAGAAATGATCCCCTTCAAAGGCGCGTTGGATAACGCAGGCGGATGTAGTGTCCCCCTCACCTTGATCGTTCTCGGAGGCTGGTTTTGGGATGGAGAGCCAAAAGCAAAAGGTAAAAGCGGCCATAAAGATGGGGATGTCAAAAGTGGGTCCAATGGCATCGCCAAGAGTAAAGGCAAGGGCATCGAGAAACGCCATTCTCACAGCAACGGCGCCACTTCGGCCGCCGACGAACGTTTAAACCCCTTTCGTGTATCGGCCCCCGAAAACACGACGCTTCATCAGAAACATCACGTGACGCCATACTCAGGCTCGCGCAATTCATCCACGGGCTCACTCTCCTCGATGATCGGAGCGTTTGGTGATGTGCTGATGGCGCACATACATCCACATAGCGCGCGACGAGCGAAACGACGCGCTAGGGCAACCATACTTGTCAACCAGGGCGACATGGAACAAGGTCTGTTGGCCACGCACACAGAGTCGGAGCACGAGAATGCCGAGAACGGACTTGGACGTACTTCGCAGTCTCGGTCTCGATCGCGATCGCGATCGTGGGACGATCCCGCGACACACCTATCACCTACTGCCGTATCCCCGACGTCTTCCGCACGGGAAAAGAACCCCCCCGGAGAGACGCTCACGATCATCATCACCCTCCTCGCGCGGATGGTTATCGTCCCGCTCCTAGTCACCCCTATGATGGTCCTCATCACCCGATTCGGATGGGGCGGAGAAGTCTTTGAAGAGTGCGTCTCTCCTAGTCTCCTTGGTCTCGCACACTAAATCCGACATATGTAGCCCTGTGTTTATCGTGTCAAGCATGCTGTTGATCGCCAGTCCGCCCGCGCTGACGCTCGCTCAGGTAACGTGCACTGTACCCTGTACACCCTTTTCCCGCTCATCCAAGTATAGATCTCCCAACGCGCCAAGGCGTCCGCTAGCGCAGCCACAGGCACGAGCCGTGATGCAGACGCAGACGCGGACGCTCTTTCCCCCTTTGAACGCCTCCTCTCACGCACTGTCTTTTGGGCGTACTGTGTCCTCACGCCGCCGATGACGATCTTGAGTGTCATGGTCGGTCTCTTGTTGATTGGCGCATGATTTTTTTTTTTTTTCGTTTTTGATAGACATGGACTTGCAATGGATATATATTTTGCTCGTATATACGCGTACATATAATACATACATGCATACATGGGTGGGGAGGGTGTGGGGGGAGAGAAGGAGAGGAAGAGAGGCTAGACGTGACGGAACCGTGGAGCATCTGATTGGCTATCTTGATATGTTGCAGTACTTATCTTTCAGTCTGTCGCGTAATTGTATGGCGCTGGACGGACGGTGACTAGACTCATGGGTGTCATGGATCAAAGTGCCTAAACAGTACTAAAGGCATGGATCAATATCCCAAATTACCGCCGAGCACGACGAGTAGTATTCAACACGGTGAAGGCATGTTACGACTCGACTCGAATACGACACAGGTAAGTTGTACATGGCACAACACCGATGGCAATATACACAAGTACATCCGCACGAAACACAACTTCTGGGCCCAGACCCAGGACTCGGACTCGGACTCGGACTGATATCCATGCAACAGCGGAAGCACAGCAATCGGAACGTTTTGTCTAGTACTGATCGTCACTTCTTCTTCTTGGTCTTCCCTCCCCCGCCCTTCTCGATCGATCGAGAAGATTGTTTCGAGCATTTTTTCGAGCATTTCTGGTCTCCATCACTGTCTTCGTCCGTGACGCGCGGTGGATCAATATCCATTTCAACCGTCTCGCCCGAGCCCCATTTGACCTGTGGCTTTGGCGATAGTAGCAACTCAGGCTCTCTGACGCTCAGCGCAGGACTGTCGAGAACGGATCGAAGCGGGGATGGCGAAGCGGGAAGAGATACTAAGGCAGGCGTCGTCATCGGCGGCGGTAAAGGCTGACGTTCCTCCAATACCCTCGTATGAATCCCGACGATAATCTGGGCGCCATGGGGGAACTCCCCGAGGACGATACGCTGTGCGAACGCAGGGAACCCTGTTACGACAGGCGGCGAGGCGATGTGGGCGTATAACACGTCGAGTTCTATCCTTAGCAGTTCTGGATGTCTAGGCAGATAGCGTTGGTAAGCCTGCAAACGACGCGTCGACGAGACACTGACCTCGAGACGAGGCTGCACGAGAGTTCCTTCAGGATGTTGTGTTCCGAGAGATTGTTCCGAATGTGGGCCAAAGCTTCGTCGCGAAGGTGATCTAGTCCGACCTAGAGCGTGTCGTTGACAATTGCTCGCAGATGAATAAACATGTACTAACTTTGCAGGCGAGATGATACATCGATTTGGCAGAACACTCTGGTTTATCCAGAGAGCTCGTCAAAGATGCGCGAGCCTGCCCTCCAGACGCTGCTGAGTTAAGAGGCAAGAAACTGATCTTGCCAGTGTACAGATAGTTCAAGAGGGTGTACCATCTAATGACCAACCCTCATTCAGTCCAACGCGGAAAGCACGAAAATCCTAAGCCCGAGGGATACCCACGTTTGGAATGCAGTATCCTTGACGAGGACCTGGCGAGTTCCCAAGAAACGCAGACCCATGGCGGCACTACGGGTGTTTCGCACCCTCTTGTTTCCTGGAGTCTCATGGATCGCAGTTTCGCTGCTTGCAACTGATCTGATTCCATCCAAATTCGCGACGAACTGCTCATCCAATCTTGGATGCTCCGGACTCATGACGAACATATCGGAGCTCACTGATTCAGATCCGTCGTCGCACAGTCTATTTGCGGACAGGTTAGATGCCAACATCAACCGGACAATGGGGATTACTTCACTCGTCGTCGTACTTTGGTTGAGTTATCACGCTAATCTGAGGAGGAATCATTGATCTCGTTGCAGGCTGATGCTTCTGCGCCTCGGTTTTGATGCCAGGAATACATGCGTGCTCCTCATCGTCATCAAGGTCACTGTCACTTGCATAACCATACTCGTCGATCGGGAGATTGTGGGGGATGTCATTGTCATTCATGAGGTCCCTTAGCGAATTGTCAGAGGGATTTATGTCCGAGCTCAACACTGGAAGGCTCCATTGAATGAATATCTCTCATTTTGTGGTAGAATTCACTTACGATCTAAAAAGTATTTGGAGCTCTTGGCTAGAAGAACATTGTTTGCACAAAGCACACGAGGCTTCACGACTCGACTCGACTGCGACGATCTCGCGGAGAATAGATGGAATTGGGTGTTGATAAGCTCTTCTCCTAGGAGAGACTTTCTGAGAAACTCTTCTATACGCTCTTGCTTGGTTGGATCTGCTAGAGACATGGTGAGTGTTGGAACGGGGTGAATGAATGAATCGTGTCCACCTCATGGCGCCCTAGTCTGGTGATCAACCTGTCTACTATCGACGGACGGGTTGGTCACCAGACTGATTGCGCCCGGGCGACGTGGCCAAACATCACAGTATACGTGTTGCGCAGTGTGCGCTTTGAAATTCAGAAACGAGAAATCTCCTAAAGGGACTTCGGATATCGTGATTTAAGTTGGCAGCGTGGATATGAATTATCACACTCACTTCTTGGCTCCCACTTGACCGCTGACCCAGAGCCAAAATGCCTGGTCTCTAATCCCACGCCGGTGCTGACTGAGCAAAAGTACAAGCTTCGCAGGGGACTCGACTGGCATATGCGTAACTAAATTAATAGATCCTGATTGAGCGATAACAGTGGAGCAACAGCAAGTCGAGAGCAAAACCCCGCCAAGCAGCTGAAGATGGAGAGGCCCCATGCCAGTTTGATGCCACTGGCGGTGCGCAGTACTCTTGCCGCGGCAAAGGAGCGTGAGAAGGGAGTCTTACCACTCTTGTCCCCTTTACCGATTCTTCTCTTCACCCGTCAAGTCACTGATTCATGAAGCCGTAACCAATAGGGTGTAAAATGTCAACGAAAAGATGCAACGCGAGTACAACCACTACTCGTGGTTCACCAAGGGATGAGGACAGGACCTGCAATCTTTTCGCCGGTCATGTAGAGTGACGGGCAACGTCAGCGCATCGAGCTTATTTGCTTTCTTCTTTTTTTTTTCGAGCGGGCACGACCGTACGCTACACGGCAAACTCACTTCAACCAGATCCGTTTTGTCAGATGACATATGAACTCCATGGACCGCATTAGCAAAGGTGGGGAGCCCCCAACACTGCCAGTTGGAGAGAGTGTCGGTTTACAATGCGAAATGCTGGCCCGGGATTCCAAACATCGGATTCGAGGAATCGCACGGACTCGCACTCGTGCATCTATAGACTTGCGATCTACGGACCGCTTTGGTACTGAGGGAACGAAGTTAATATCCTCGCCTCCCATCTTGCTCTAGAGCGCCAGATCGGCGGGACATCCTCAGCATCGAAGCACTATACGACTGGTCGAGGACCCAATTCAAATTGTCTCCCCACCTTGTTGCCTTCAACATCGCACGCGGAATTCGAACAAGATCATGCATTATACACGCGTTCCCCACTACCTTCGTCACACCCCTTGACTTTGCCCAATTGGCGCGAGGATCCATGACGGCGTTAATATACCTCCACAAGGGATTCCCCGTATGCTCATAACCTCAAAAGTGCGGTAACTCGGACATTCCTGAAACACATCTTAGAGGAACAATACATCACACGGAGGAAGCACCGGAACCGGGTGATCAATTGGTTTCCAAGGTTCCTGTTGTGACGTGCTTATATGTATGTGTACTCGATGGCCTCCTATGCGTCAATTACGGAGAAAGGTGATCTTCTATCCTCTGGGACTTCTATGATGTTTGATGACCCCTATGACACTCGCCCGGGTGACGCCCGCTGTATCCAGTACACCCCCCACCCGCTCATCCATACATAGATATCCCAATGCGTCAATGCGTCCGCCAGCGCAGACGCGGGTAGGAGCCATAGCGCAGACGCGGATGCTCTTTCCCCATTTAAATACCTCTCATGCACTGTCTTTTGGGCGTACCGTGCCCTCACGCCGCTGATGACAATCTTGAGTGTCATGGTCAGTTTCTTGTTGATTGGCGCACGATTTTTCGTTTTTGATAGACATAGACTTGCAATGGATGTATATTTTGCTCGTATATACGCGTACATATCATACATACATACATACATACATACATACATACATACATACATACATACATACATACATACATACATACATACATACATGAATGGGGAGGGGGAGTGATTGAAGGAGAGAAGGAGAGGCTAGACGAGACGGAACCGTTGAGCGTGTCCCTATCTGATCGACTATCTTGTGTCGCGTAATTGTACGACATCAGAGTGCCTGAAACACTGGAGTCATCAACTAGTCACTACCGAGCGCGGCGGGTAGTACTCGATTCAACGGTGAAGGGCCACGATTCGACTCGAATACGACACAGGTAGGGCGTACATGGCACAACACTGATAGCAGCATACAATATACACAAGTACGTACATTCAATGGGGTCAGTCCACCGCCGCACGAACCACAACTTCCAGGCCCAGACCCGGGATTCAGTTTGATATCCATGCGACAGTGGAAGCACAACGTTTCGCCTAATCATCACTTCTTCTTGGATTTCCCTTGGATGCCCTTTTTGATCGGTTGTTCCGAACGTTTTAGGTCTTTATCGGTGCGTTCGTTCGTGACGTGCACTAGATCAGCATATTTTCCAACCATCTCGTCCGGGACTCCACGCCAATGGATCTGTGACAGTGGTGAACACTCACCCTCGCTGACGCTCAGCGCAGGACTGTCGGGAACGGGTGGAAAATCCCGGGGTGGTGAAGCGGAGGAAGTTTCCAAGGCAGGCGTCGTTATCGGAGGCGGTAAGCGCTGACGTTCCTCCAATACCCTCGTATGAATTCCAACGATAATCTGGGCGCCATGGGGGAACTCCCCGAGGACGATACGCTGTGCGAACGCAGGGAACCCTGTTACGACCGGCGGTGAAGCGATATGGGCGTATAATACGCCAAGCTCCATCTTTAGCAGTTCCGGATGTCTACACGATCAGCACTTAGCCTTGGCAAGCAAGCAAACAAAGTATCGAGGAGACACCGACCTCGAGACAAGGCTGCACGAAAGTTCCTTCAGGATGTTGTGTTCCGAGAGATTGTTCCGAATGTGAGCCAAAGCTTCATCGCGAAGGTGATCTAGTCCAACCTAGAGCGTGCCGTTGCCAGTGACAATTACTGACCAAAGTGACCAAACATGCACTAACCTTGCACGCCAGACGATACATCGATTTGGCAGAACACTCTGGTTCATCCAGAGAGCTCGTCAAAGATGCGCGAGCCTGCCCTCCAGAGGCTGCCGAGTTGAGGGGCAAGAAACTGATCTTGCCGGTGTACAAATAGTTCAAGAGGGTATACCACCTAATGATCAACCCTCATTCAGTCCAATGCGAAAAATGCTTCTGCCGATAGAAACTCACGTTTGGAATGCGGTATCAAGGACCTGGCGAGTTCCCAAGAAACGCAGACCCATGGCGGCACTACTAGTGTTCCTCACCCTCTTGTTCCTTGGGGTCTCATGGATCGCAGTTTCGCTGCTTGCAACTGATCTGATTCCATCCACATTCGCGACGATCTGCTCAGGACTCGTGACGAATATATCGGAGCTCACTGATTCAGATCCGTCGTCGGACAGTCTATTTGTGGACAGGTTAGATGGCAATATCAACCGGACAATGGTGATTACTTCACTCGTCGTCGTACTTTGGTTGAGTTATCACGCTAATCTGTGGAGGAATCATCAATTTCGCTACAGGCTGATGCTTCTGCGCCTCGGTCTTGATGCCAGGAACGGATGAGACCTCCTCATCGTCATCAAGGTCACTGTCACTTGCATAACCATACTCGTCGATCGGGAGATTGTGGGGGATGTCATTGTCATCCGTGAGGCCCCTTAGCGAATTGTCGGAGGGATTTATATCCGAGCTCAACACTGGGAGGTGCCATTGAATGAATGTCGCTCTTTTTGTGGCAGAATTCACTTACGGTCTAAAAAGTATTTGGAGCTCTTGGCTAGAAGAACATTGTTTGCGCAAAGCACACGAGGCTTCACGACTCGACCCGACTGCGACGATCTCGCGGAAAACAGATGGAACTGAGTGTTGATAAGCTCTTCTCCTAGGAGAGACTTTCTGAGAAACTCTTCTATACGCTCTTGCTTGGTTGGATCTGTTAGAGACATGGTGGGTGTTGGAAGGGGGTGAATGAATCCGGCCTACCTCATTGCGTCAAGTGACACAGCCTCAAGGCCTAAGGGGGGGATACCCAAACGTCATATACATGCTGTGCAATTCGTCGGAAAGAAGAAGAAACCTCCTAAGAAGAACCGTCATATAGGGGTATAATGTGTGCACTCACTTCCTGGCCCCCCACTCTTGAAAACCAGAATGCCTTGTCTCTACTGCGTGATACGCCAGTGACTAACCAAGTAAAATTCACGTACAAGCTTCACAGGAGACTCGACTGGTATATGCGTAACTGAATCAACAGCTCCTGATTGAGTGATACCAGTGGAGCAACAGCACAAAACCCCGCCAAGCAGCTTGAAGATGGAGACTTACGTTTGCATAGCCAAGACAAGACATGAGGCATGCGTATTATGTGCTACTAGTCTTGCGTAGGTTATAGTCCAGTGCGTGAGAAGCGGACGTCCTCGGAGTTAGGTCTGGCTTTCGTGGACCATAGTTACCACTGGCATACCCTTTCCTGACTCTCTTCCTTCATCATTGATTGCAGTGGCAGTCATCGCACATTCTTCTCTTCACTCGTCAAGCTTCAAGTCACGGAGCCGTAACCCATGTAGATAGTAAAATGTAAACGAAGAGATGCAACGCGAGTGCAACCACCACCGCTTCGCTGATATCCCAGCAATTTGAGGTTCTAGAACGAGAAGGGCGGCAAGGATATCAACCTCGTTCCCCGAATCAGAGTTGGACGCCTCACTATTGGTAGATCGTAAATCTATGGATGCATGAGCACGAGCTCGAATCCGATGTTTGGAATCCCTTGGCATTCCTGCGAATCACTTTGCACATTGGCCTGTATTCTCCCCAGCTGGTGACGTTGGATGCTCCCCACCTTTGCTAAATGTACCCCATGGAGTTCATATGCATCGTCTGGCGAAATGGACCTGGTTGAAGCCAGCTTGACTGTGCCGTGTAGCGTACAATCGTGTCAATGCGACAAGCAAAAGCCGAGACTCGATGCCTGGCGTTGTCCTTCATTCTACATGACTGGCGAGCTTACGGGTCCTGTCCTCATCCACTAGTACGACCATAAAACTGGTCGAGGACCCAACTCCAATTATCCCCATCACACAAGGACCCTCCCTCCAATACCATTGCTGTGCCACGCATGCGGATCTGAACAAGACCATGCATGACACGCACGCGTTGCCAAGCATCCATGATGGCGTTAAGGCGGGCCTCCACAAAGGGTTCCTCGCATGCTTGCGACCTCAATCGAGCAAAGAAGTACGGCAACTCGGACATTCCTGAAACACGTCTTAGAGAAACAATACGTCATATGGAGGAAGCACCGGAACGAGGTGGCTATATTCATGTGTGCTCGGTGGCTACGGCGCGTCAACTACGGAGAAAGGTGATCTTCCATTGTCTGGGACTCTTCTGTGGTATTGAATGACACGTGGCTTATGTATTTTAGGGCTAGCAAAAGGACATTCATGGATGCCGCACGACGGACTGCATCATTATCAATTAAATTCCCACTAGCGATCACACCGGGGATTATAATCATGACATTTTCATGATACGAAAATGTCAATTCTCAAGAAATTTCGGTAAATTTTGTATAACCTCAGTTGCGTGACAGGTGGTAAATGGTACAGTCCATTGCCTTGCCGGTATATACATCCAGCCAACGTACGTAATGCCCTATCAAGTGGTATAAGAGCGACTCTCTCTGAAATTCCGTCTTGTCGTTCTTTGCAAGCTTCAGTGTGTCACCTTACTTTGTAATATCTCGGTATGCAGCAGGGAGTTATAACCATTCAGCTGAATGACTATGCAAGTTGTATGCAAGCTATTGATCTTTGGTTTCGTACACCCGATCTCACTGTCTTCCCTAGTTGTTGTCCTCACTGCCGTCGGCTACGATTGGAGTAAGTAGCATGTGCCTATATGTTTCTTCGCGCTTAATGAACCTCAACATTTCCAGTACTTACACTCTCGAATGAGGTACATGTATTCCCCTCGTTCGTCAGCATGATACATAGGAATTTGCCTGACTGACGACCTTTGTAGATAGAATTCATCTGGGTGAGCGGTCATGTTTCATGGGGAAACCTTGTATTCCGATACGGCTGCAGAACAAACTACACTCTACGTTCTGGTGAGTATCCTCACCATCTCCATGATGCCATTCTGAAATAACCATTGTTAACCTCTAGGCTCGTTATTCCGGGTTGTGTTATATCATGTATGTCTACATGTTCCTCAGCACATAGCAACCGTCCCTGATCCGTTCACTAGAACCTTTTTTTTTTCATCGGTATGTCTACCCTTTGAAATTATGACATGGTGAACTGATCCAACTCGATCAAAGCGGGGAGTTCTTTCCTGCCTGATCTTGTAAAGGTGATTTCTTACTGCTGATGATAAATGAAAACATTGAATAATTCCTCCCTCTGGTAGACGTATGTATTCATGCTGCTTGGTGTGCTGCTTGGTCTCATTTCTTACCAACTGATCATATTTCAATAGTTGTAAGCGCATTTGATCGATATTCAGAGATCCATCTACTGAAGGCCATTGTTCAGGCGTAATCCTCACTATCGTCTCGGAATGGGCTCTTTTCATTTTTATCAGTGCTGCAGACAGTAAGATTTCACTTTCACTTCCTGCAAGATGGATCACACAGTAGATGCAGTGGCGATGATCCTCCGTGTCTGGTTATTGTACAAGAAGTCAAAGCTCGTCCTTCGCATCCTCTTGATGTACTACGTCGTAGAAGTCATCCTGTTGCTAATTGGTGCTATTAGTTCCATGTCGGGCATCGGCATCCAAGGTATACGGAACATAGTTTCATTGTTATGCATACTTCATAACTGAATACCTGCTGTTCTCCAGATCCTGAAGTGCCAGCAACCACCCCAGGCTCAGTTGATTTTTCATTTTGTGGAGTGCAACCTATGTCCCCACTGACAATTTCGATCGCATTCTTGGTAGGCGGTATCAGTGGATTGATGGGTCTGCTGCTAGTTGTTCGATTTATCTGCCAGTCACTTCAAATGTACAGAGCGACAAACCAATTCGAACCAGGCCGATACTTCAGCCTTCTTGTGAGGGAAGGCATGTTCTACTTTCTTGCGTATGTGCACTTCTTCTCTTCCATTTCTTGTACCATGCCAGCAGGGCTAACAGTAAAGTAGAATCCTGTTATTTACAGTCGTGGATATGCTGCGTTACATTTATGTATCAAGCACACCACCAGATGGATCTTTGTGGTGGGACATACTGGATCCGATATTGCAAAATATACCCGCATTCACACTCACCCCCCGACTCATCTTGACTGTGCGGCAGCTATATTCCCGCGTTCCGAGCACACGCGAAAGCGACACTAGCACACCGTTCAGTTTCTCATCAATGGATAGTGATCGTGATCAAGGGGGCACACTCCTGTTCATGCACTCCAGACAATGCGAGGGGACAGAACTGGGCGAGGAAATAGAGATGGTGGTTAGGGAAACACCCATTTCTGGTCCTAGTCGCGTGTGATGGAAGCCATCGTTACTATGTCATGTCAGGTTTTACTTCCCAAGTGTAATCCGTGCGCCTCACTGTATTTCATGATGATGTTTATTGTATACAATGCCTGTACATGTGACACTACGAATGATGATTCCGCTGACGGGACGGTGCTACATGATATTCAAGTGCAGCAAGCCATAGTATAGGTAATGTTTTCGCATGGGATGGCTGCACCTGTTATGACTCAACGGTAGCGAGAAGATGAGAACATGGAACAGTAACATGTAGTCTCTTTTCGCCAATCTACTTGCAAGGCTCATACGGAGATTGTCTTTTGAGCGAAAGTAGTTGGTGAAAATGCATTGATTAAAAGCAAACCAACAAATGATACAAGGCTACCAGCCCATCGAGCGATAGGGTATCCTCTACCTTGTTTCTGTTGTTCACTCAAGGGTTCATAAACAAGGTGGCGTTCATCTCAGAAGCCCATTACGGACCATGAACGATAAATATTACCTTTCCTCTCATGTGGTCGATATGCCATAGGATGACAATAGAGAGGCCTATGAGCGCATGTTTGGTCTCGTTTCCCGCTGAGTTATCTATGCGATGGAAGCACAGCTTTTCGCTTAGTCCCAATCGTCATTGCGGGCCTTCTTCCCACTCCGTTTGACTTTCCCTCTTCGGTCCTTCCCAATCTGCCAAGAAGATCGTTTCAAGCATTTCGGGACTCCATTAGTGTGTTCGTTCGTGACATGCAGTGTATCAGTATCTTTTTTGACGGTCTCGACTGGGACCCCCGGGACAATGGATCTGTGGCAATGATAGCAACCCAGGCTCTTTCACGCCCGATTCAGGACTGTTCAGAATGGATGGAGTCGGGGGTGGTGAAGTAGGGAGAGATACTTGTAGAAGTACACTCAGTACTGAATAGAGTCAGTGACTATGTGTATTCCACACCTGTAGAAGTACACTGTAATGTATGAGTATGAAGTATGAAGTAGCAGTAGACGGATCTCACCTCAGTACTGAATAGAGTCAGTGACCTGAGTCGCGTCGCGTCGAAGCTTATCTACATGATTATGTAATACGGATCTAACCGAGTCCGTTTGCATCGTAGTCCATACGAGAATAATACAACAATACTAAGGCAGGCGTCGTTATCGGCGGCGGTAAAGGCTGACGTTCCTCCAATACCCTCGTATGAATCCCGACGATAATCTCGGCACCGTGGGGGAGCCCCCCTAGAGCGGTACACTGTGCGAGCGCAGGGAACCCTGTTATGACTGGCAGTGAAGCGATATGGCGTATAATATGTCGAGCTCCATCTTTAGCAGTTCTGGATGTCTAGACGACCAGGTTTGGTGAGCAAGCAAACGATGCGTCGACGAGACACCGACCTCGAGACAAGGCTGCACGAGAGTTCCTTCAGGATGTTGTGTTCCGAGAGATTGTTCCGAATGTGGGCCAAAGCTTTATCGCGAAGGTGATCTAGTCTGACCTAGAGCACGCTATAGACAATTACTGACCAGAGTGACTGAACAGGCACTCACTTTGTGCACCAGATGATACATCTATTTGTCAGAACACTCTGATTCATCCACTGGCAGAGAACTTGTCAAAGATGCATGAGGCTGCCCTCCAGACACTGCCGAGCTAAGGGGCAAGAAGCTGATCTTGCCAGTGTACAAGAGGGTATACCATCTAATGGCCAACCCTCATTCAGTCCAACGCGAAAAATACAACGATGTTAAGCCCGAGGGAAACCCATGTTTGGAATGCAGTATCCTTGACGAGGACCTGGCGACTTCCCAAGAAACGTAGACGGATGGCGGCGCTACTAGTATTCCCCACCATCTTGTTCCCTGGGGTTTCGTGGATCGTAGTTTCGCTGCTCGTATAACTATACTCATCTATCGGGTGATTGTGGGGCATGTCACTGCCATCCGTGAAGTCACTTAGCGAAGGGTCAGAGGGATTTATATCCGGGCTCAACACTGGAAGATGTCACTGAATGAATACCTCTTTTTGTGGTAGAATCTACTTATGATGATAATAAACAAATATTTCGAACTCTTAGCTAGAAGAACAGTGTTTGCGCAAAGGACACGAGGTCGCATGACTCGACCAGACTGCGGTGATATAGCAGAGAATAGATGGAATTGGGTGTTGGTAAACTCTTCTACCCGTTCTTGCTTGGTTGGATCTGCTAGAGACATTGTGTAGGGGTGAACGAATGAATCGTGTCTACCAGTGCCTCATTGCGCCAGGTGACACAGCCTCAAGTCCTACAGTGGCGAGGGGATACGCCAAACATTCCATACATGCTGCGCAGTGTGCGGTTTGAAATCCGGAAAGGAGAAATTGCCTAAGAATTGTCATATGGGTCATGGTTAGTATGATCTCACTTCTTGGCCCCCACGCTCTTGAAAACCAGAATGCTTTGTTTCCACTGTGTGGCATGCCAGTGACTTACCGGGTAAAATTCAAGTACAACTTGAAGCTTCACAGGGGCCCACGCGCAACTCGGGCTGTGTTGACAGTTCTTAATTGAGCGATAAGAGTGGAGTTGCAACAGCAAAACGACAACAAAACCTCGTCAAGCGGCTCGAAGATGGAGGCCTACGGTTGCATAGCCGAGATATGAGGCATGCATAGGATATAGCTCACAGGCTCTTGCCCACTAGTACTCCGAGTGTGAGGGCGACTTTACTAGTAAGACTATACCATCGGAAATTCAAACAGCGCAACTTTATGTAACATCCCTCACATTTGTTCATCACACTGTAAGCCAACGTCCCATTCCTGCAAATCGTTTTGCACAGTGGCCCGTCTTCTCCCCAACTGGCGATGTGGGAGTGCCCCCACATTCACTAAGTGTGCCCTATGGTGTTCATATATGTTACGATGGACCTAGTTGAAGTGAACTTGACTGCGCCGTGTAGTGTACAATCGTGTCAACACGACGAGAAAAGGAGAACAGATAAGCTCGATGCGGCCTGTCCTCATCCCCTCTGGGTGATCATACGACTGGTCGAGGACCAACTTCAACCCTGTTGCAACAGTGCCTACCTCGCGAATCTGAACAAGACCATGCATGATATACATGCGTCCTCCACCACCTTCGTCACGCTCCTCCCTGCCCAATCGGCGTACCGCACAACCACATCTACGGCATCACCGAGTATCCATAACGGCGTTAAGATCCCTCCGCAATGGATTCCCCATATATGCTTGCGACCCTGATCAGGCAAAGAAGTGCGGTAGCTTGAACATTCCTGAAACACGTCTTAGAGGAACAACACGTCGCATGATGGAAGCGCCGGAACGGGGTGGCTGCACGGCATACTATCAGAGGGTCGACGAGGTTCCTAATGTGATGTGCTCATGTGTATGTGTACTCGATGGCCTACGGTGCGTCGACTACAGAGAAAGGTGATCTTCCATTCTCTGGGACTTTTATGATGTCGGATGACAGGTGGCTTATGTATTTTAGGGCTAATTAAAGGACATTCATGAGTGCCGCACGACGGACTCGGACTGCATCATTATCAATCAGGCCTTGATCGATAAATTCGCGCTAACGATCACACCGGGGATTATAATCATGACATTTTCATGATACGAGAATGTCGATGTTCAGGAAATTTTCAAATTTTGTATAACCTCAGGTGTGTGACAGGTTGTAAATGTACAGCGTATCACCGAATTTTGCCCCCGTGTGGCGTACATATCATGACGCTTCCTCCAGCTAATGTACGTAATGCCCTATCAAATGCTTCGACTATAAGAGCGGCGTTCTTTGCGAACTTCAGCATGTCACCTTACTTTGTACTATCTCGGGGTCATGGCTTCTGCTCTGCAGCAAGCAGTTACAGACACTCAGCTGAATGACTATGCGAGTGGTACGCTTGCTGATCTTTGGTTTCATACACTTGATGTCACTGTCATTCCTAGTCGTGGTCCTCACTGCCGTCGGATATGATTGGGGTAAGTAACATGTCTACGTGTGTTCCTTTATTCTTTATAAACCTCGTCATTTCCAGTACTTGCATTGCCAGATGAGGTATGCCCAATCATCAATATCCGTTGGCATGATACATGGTAGGAATTTATGTGGCTGACAACACCCGTAGATAGGATACATCTGGGTGAGCAGTCATGTTTCGCAAGAACATCCTGCATTACTATATGGCTGCAGAACAAACTGTGGACGTGGTGGTCTATACTCTACATTCTGGTGTGTACCTCGCCATCTCCATGATACCATGTTGAGCCCTCCATTGTTAACCTCCAGGCTCGTTATTCCGGGCTGTGTTATATCATGTATGTCTACATGTGCTACGGTGCGTATCAATCAATCCTGACCCATTCCCAAGGACTGTTTTCATGAGTGTGTTTACCCCTTGAAATTCTGCTTGGCGAACTGATACAGCTTGATCAAAGTGGGGTGTGCTTTCCCACACAGTCTCGTAAAGGTGGTTTCTTTATACTGCTGATGTCATCAATGAAAACACTGATGAAACCTACCCACCGATAGGTGTATGTGTTCATGTGCTTGTTCTGCTGATCGATCCCATCTCTTACCGACTGATCATATTTCGATAGTTGTGAGCACATTTCTTGAATGTTCGGGTATCCGATTTACTGAAGGACACATTTAAGGGATCCTCAATATAATTGCAACATGGGCTCTCTTCTTTTTTGTCAGTGCTACAGATAGTAAGATTTCACTTTCACTTCCATCAGATGAATTACACCGTGACTGGTGTATGCAGTGGCAATGATCCTGCGTGTCTGGATATTGTACAAGAAATCGGTGTTCATCCTTCGCACCCTCTTGATATTCTACGCCATCGAGGTCATCCTCTTTCTAGTTGAATGTGTCATGCTCTTGACACCGAACCCAATAGGTATGTGAAACAAGGCTTCATATTATGAGTGCTACATATTGAGATATCCGCCATTCTCTCGATTACATGTCATCATCCAAGCTGATGTCTTTGATGCCTCAATAATCGCGATATACATTCTCGGCATGTTGATGTGTCTTCTAGTAGTCACTCGATTTATCAGGCAGTCACTTCAAATGTACAGAGCGACAAAGCGATTCGAACCGGGCCGATACATGACCCTTCTCACGAGGGAAGGTCTACTCTACTTCCTTGCGTATGTCTACTTTTATCTTTAAATGCAAATAGGCTAATGGTCAATCAATATGAATAGAATCCTGTCATATGGAGTCGCGGGTCAGCTGAGAAACGTAGGAAACGAATCGCGCTTGTGGGACGTGCTGTGTCCAATACTGCAACTTGTACCCGCATTCACACTCGCCCCCCGGCTGATCTTGACTATGCGGAAGCTATATACCCACGTTCCGAGCACACGCGAAAGCGACACTAGCACGGCGCTCCCTTTCTCATCAATGGATAGTAATCGTGATGAAGGAGGCACTTTCATGTTTCAGAGTACGGGGCAGGAAGAAGGATTGGAACAGGCCGAGGTGATTCAGATGGTGGAGAGGGAAATACCCATTGCTGGTCCCAGTCGTGTCACTCGTGTATGATTCGGGCGAGCATGTCTGGTCATGTCGTTGTATTGCAATTGTGGTCACTCTGTTCTTCTCCGGCTGTTATGCTGCCAGTGTTCAGTGTGCGCGGGGTCCGGTAGGAGGCTTTGAGTATCGACCCCGTCAAACCGACCGTAAGGACTAGATAGTTCTTGAGTAATCTACACGATGTTGAATGTGCGGGAGGACGATATGTGTGTTGCGTTTTCGCCATTGCCGCATGGTGACACGCGGGGCAGGAGGATAGCTTAGAGTAATTTTACCAGTCTCCGAATGTGACGTGTGTGACGGTCGTAAGGTTGCAGCTCCGTCACTCGAAGATAACAAGAAGCTTGAACATTCTCAGGACTTTTCATGGGCGAGGGGAGAAAGGCCCACCGCTCGACGAAAGTCATGTTGCCCTTCATTTTTGAAGGGTCTTAAATCAATGTATTTGCTGGCTGCGTGCGCTCGAAGATGGTCTCTGTACAAGCGTTGAAAATTCAATCGGCTCCCAAGACATAATCATCACGGCAACCCGTCCCAGGCTGCGGAAGATAAATACCACCCTTTCGCCCATGTAGTCGATGCACAGTGGGCTAGACGCGACGGAACAAGCGCGTCCATCTTCGGTCATCTGATATGTTGCCGTACTTGGTGTGGTTGTCTTTCAGTGTCGCGTAGCTGCATGATGGCTGGACCGCCCAAACACGCCCTTTGAGCCTCGCATAATTCCCAAGTGTCCCATTCCTGTCGTACGATAATACGCACAATGAGAAGTTATTTGTGGTGTAAAGCGAAGACGTACCTGAATCCGCTCGTCGATGTTGACGCGTTCGTGCTCGATGCTTTTTAGCGGTCAGCATGTGAGGGTAGATAGGGAATGTATTTGCGGCGTTCCTTCAAGTGAACTGTTCAATGAACATGGCTAATCCATTCGAGGGCAATTACGTCGACGGCACGCTGTGCGGAGACGTTAATGGGGACGTTGGCCTTCGAGCAGAGCTGTTCGCCATATTGGAGGGCATTTCTGGATTGGAGTACAAACGAGACGAGACAGTGTAGCTAATATCTAGTAGTGGCAACAAACCAACGAACCAAGTCACACAGCCACAATTTCGAACGACTCCGGAGTCCGAGCAGACCACTTTCCGCATTACACCATCATAATGCACTGGAATGACCGCACGAACCGCAACTTCCGGGCCTGAGACAGACCTGGGACTCAGTCTGACATTCACACGATGGAAGCACGACAATCGATGCAATTTACCTGGATCACTTTCGCAATGGAAAGTTGGGCCTTGGACCACTTTGTTACTCGCGGTTCTGGCCAGGGTCATGGTGACTAAAGATGTGCTAATTTTTTTTGACGGAATACTCTGGTTCGTACAGAGCTCGTCGAGGACGCCCCTGCCCAGCTAAGGGGCGAGAAACTGATCTTGCCAGCGTATACCACCTAGTGGCCAACCCTCGCGACTTCCCAAGAAATGTGGACCCATGGCGGCGCTATCACTGTTCCGTGTCGTCTTGTTCCCTGGGGTCTCCTGGATCGCAGTGTTGCTGCTCGCGACAGTTCTGGCGCCATCCACGTTCACGACAAACCGTTCATCCAATCTCGGAAGCTCCGGACTCATGACGAACATATCGGAGCTCACTGACTCCAATCCGGCGTCGGACAATCTATTTGCGGACAGGTTAGATGGCAAGATCGATTGGACGATAGGCATTACTTCACTCGTCGTCCTTGGGTTGGTCGTCATGCTATTTTAGGCGGGAGTCGCTGATCCCGTTGCAGGCTGATCCTTTTGCACTTCGGTTTTGACGCTGGGAACCGATGGGTCCTCGTCATTTCCATCAAGGTCGCTGTCGCTCCAACCATACTCATACTCATCGATCGGAAGGATGTTGACTATTCACTCAGCGAAGGGTCAGAGGGATTTATATCCGGTCTCAATACTGGGCGGCGCCATTGAGTGAATACCCCTCTTATTGTGGCAGATTTACTTACGGTCTAAAAGCTACTTGGGGCTCTTGGCTGGAAGAACATTGTTTGCGCAAAGGACACGAGGCCTCACTACTCGACCCGACTGCAACGATCCCGCGGAGAGCAGATGGAACCGGATGTTAATAAAGTCTTCTCCGAGGAGAGACTTTCCGAGAAACTCTCTTGCTTGGTTGGATCTGTTAGAGACATGGTGGGTGTTGGAAATTGGTGAATGAATGAATCATGGCTACCTCATTGCGCCCGGTGGCACAGCCTCAGGACTTACGAGGACATCACCTAAACGTCACATACATGCTGCGCAGTGTGCGCTTGAAAATCGCAGAGAAATCTCCTAAAAATCGCTATCGTGGGTATGTGGATATGAATCGTCACACTCACTTTTCGGCCCCACTCTTGAAAACCAAAATGCCTCGTCTCTAATGCGTGGAACGGTAGCTGATCAAGTCAAATATAAATAGAAGCATCACAGGGAACTAGTGCGATACCCTCCTCGCATGCTTCCACATCCAAGGCACCGCCGGGAATCCGTGACGGCGTCAAGATGCCTCCACAAGAGATTCTCCGCATCCTTGCGACCTCAATCAGGCAAAGAAGTGCGGTAACTCAACCATTCCCCGAACACGTCTTAGAGGAACAATATGCCACATATAGGACGCACAGGAACGGGTGGTTTCACGGCATACTATCAGGATGTTCTGTATATGTGTGCTCGATGGCCTACGACACGTCGACTACGGAAAGGTGATTAATTGATTCTCCATTGACCGGGATTTCTGATGTTGGATGACACGTGGTTTATGTATTCTAGGGCTAACCAGAGGACATTCACGGGGCGAAAAATGTCCGTGCCACACCGCGGACTGCGCTATCATCAATCGGCCTTTGATAAATTCGCGCTAGCCATCACAGTGGGGGTTGCGACATTTTCATGATAAGAAAATGTCAATGAAAACGTCAATTTTCTAGAAAATTTCAAACCATCAGGAGGTGGCAAGTGGTACAAGCCATTACCGAATTTTGCCCCCGGTGTGGTGTGCATATGCACCCTCTAGCATGACAATGCACCCCACCGATTGCTTTGGGGGGCCTCTCCACAGGATGACGATTCCCATCCTCCATAATTTCCTAACCCATCATTAACTATAAGAATGATTCTTCTGGAATTCCGTCGTGTTGTTCTTTGCGAGCTTCAGTGTGCCACCTTACTATTTCGAGTTTATGGCTTCCGCTCTGCAACAGGCGGTTTCGGCCATACTGAATGACTATGCAAGCTGTATGTTTGTTGATCTTTGGTTTCGTACACCCGATCTCACTGTCTTTTCTAGTCGTGGCCCTCACTGCTGTCGCATATGATTGGGGTAGGTAATACGTATCCATATGTGTTTCTTCATTGCTTAATGAACATTAACATTGCCAGTACTTATATTCCCAGATGAGGTAGGCCCAACGTCCATTGGAGTGTTACATGGATAGGAATTTGCCTGACTGACAACCGTTGTAGATAGCATTCATCTGGGTGAGCAGTTACGTTTCACGAGTGACGCGACCGCCTTATATTCTTATATGGTTGTAGAACAATCCGTGGACACGGTGGTCTACACTCTATGTTCTGGTATGTACCCTCGCCTCTCTCCATTATGCCATGTTGAGTCAGTCATTGTTAACCTCCAGGCTCGTTATTCTGGGTTGTGTTATATCATGTACGTCTATGTGTACTACAGCACATATCAATCGATCCTGATCAATTCGCTAGAATTATTTTCATCAGTGTGTCTACCCCTTGGAATTCTGACTTGGCGAACTGATCCAGCCCGATCAAAGTGTGGAGTTCCTTCCTGCCTAGTCCTGCAAAGGTGAATTCTTATATTATTGACGATCAATGACATCACTGATCAGTTCTAGTATGTGTTCATGCTGCTTGCGATCTCATTTCTCATCGACTGATGGTATTTCAGTAGTTGTGAGTACATTTATTCGATGCTCTCAAATATCCACCCTGTTGAAGGACATTTTTAAGGCGAAATTCTCAATATCATTGGAACGTGGGTTTTCTTCATTTTTATCGGTGCCGCAGATAGTGAGATTTCATTTGTACTTCTTGCGAGATGAATCACGCTGGTAGATGCAGTGGCGATGATCCTGCGTGTCTGGATCTTGTACAAGAAATCAATGTTCATCCTTCGCACCCTCTTGATCTTCTACGCTATCGAAATCATCCTCTTTCTAGCTCAATGCCTCATGCTCAGCTCGACGAAGTCGACAGGTATGTGAAACATAGTTTCATCTTATGTGCCGTCTTCCCTATTACGTATCGCCAGGCTTCACCCCAGTTGTTGTCCCTTAATTTTCATTTTGTGTGATACAATCTAGTTCCTTGCTCAGGGGAGGGTGGATAGCACTGTTGATAGGCAGTCTCGGCGGTTTGATGTGTCTGCTACTAGCTATTCGATTTATCAAGCAATCACTTCAAATGTACAGAGCGACAAAGCGATTCGAACCGGGCCAGTACATGGCTCTCCTCACGAGGGAAGGCATGTTTTACTTTCTTGCGTATGTCCACATTTTATCTTCCACGTTGGGGTAATGCTGAATTGCTATGGATAGAATCCTGTCATTTGAAGTCGCGGGTGTTCTGAGAAATGTAGGAAACATCCCACTGAATAAATCATGGTGGTGGGACGTGCTGGATCCGATACTGCAGGTTGTACCCGCATTCACACTAACTCCCCGACTCATCTTGACTGTGCGGAGGCTATACGCCCGCGTTCCGAGCAGACGCGAAGGTGACAGTAGCACACCGCTCCCTTTTACATCAATGGACAGTAATCGTGATGAAGGAGGCACGTTCCTGTTCACACACTCTGGACAGCACGAGGGGACAGAGCGTGGCGAAGAAATAGAGATGGTGGATAGGGATACACCCATTGCCGGTCCTAGTCGTACGTGATGGAGGTCATTGTGTCACTGGCAGGTCGCGTTTTATTTCCCAAGCGCACTAGGACGTTATGATATTCGAACGAAAATAGCTGGCGAAAGTGCATTGATTAAAAGTAAACCAATAAATAAATGATACACCCGTCGAGTGATACCTTGTTTCTCTGGCTCGCTCCAAGATTCATAATCCACGTGTCGTCGAGAAGCCCGTTGCAGACTATGAGAGAACAATACCACATTTCCTCTCCATGTGGTCGATAGGCCGTAGGCCGTCACATACATTTCTGACCGACGCGTGTGCCTTTTAGTGGTACACCCCTCGTCCAGGTATTGTGTGCTCTTCTCCGCTCGAGTAGCCATTGGGTAACTCGAATGGCATCTTGCCACAGGTTCGATTCGTCCAGGAAAAGCGTAGAAATGGATCCTACCTTGGATGTGCATGTGTATCATGGGAGTGCGGCGCTGTGATGGGAAGGCGACTGTTGCAATGATGTTGGAAGTAGGAATTAGTCACACGCTATGCGATATGGTACGATCACTTTCCCACCGTACTACTCTGGGAGCGCCAACGTTCTAAGACGATCACTGGTATGAATTAGCCGTCGTCCAAAAGTCCAACCTGTAAGCGTCATTCCACCTGTTTAACTGTGAACATATCTCGCGGACCGCCCGTACGATAATCGGCCAACGCTACCCCTCCAGTACACCACCTCGTCTCGGTCAGACCTCCAAGAGTAATCCCCCGATGTACGGCACAAACCTGTTCGGAGAGTCGTTCACCTTTGGTTTCCCCGCTGCAACAGATCGTAATCTCTTTTCGTTTTCATTGATGTGTCTTGTGTATGTACTCAATTCTCTGTACGGACGTTCACCGACATCTTTTCCATCTTCCCACCACACGCTACCTCTTTTCGCTACCATCGTGCGATCTCACGTCAGTGAACCGCATCTCGCCACAAGACCACTCACAGAATTTATAAGCTCCGAGCCTTCATTGAAAGAGCCTGAGTGAGTATGTTGGGCCATTGCATGGCGCCGACGCCGCTACCCCGTACTCGTGAGAATGACCAGGTGCAGATGGCGGAGGCAGCAGTCGCATTGTCTACAACGGAACTGTCTCGTCACGCTCCGCACCACCAGGTCGCGTTTGACCAGGCGACCATATACACGTAACAACATCACTAGCCTACGCCCGTGCAGCCACCGCCAGTGCTTTATCCAGGTCTTGTATTCCTCCTCTGAGAGGCGCTGACGGTGAGCCGGCGACCTATTGGAAATGGCGTCTCGCCAGATGTGATCCTACATCCATTCGTGACCTTGATCAGCCATGCCACTGACAGGTGTGGCAACGGAACCTCTGCGACGCTTTGAATGTACATGCGCAACGCAGGCACCATCGGAGGGTGAGCACGCCGGCCGATCCCACCAGTCGAGCAAGGTCCTATCGCTCGACGGACGTGTTACATTCTATTAATTCTCCGTTGGTTTGCTAGCTACGTGCGAAGGTGGTCTCCGTTCAAGCTTTGCACTGGCAGAGTCGATCAGTTTAAGGAGAACGCGCGAGGTGCTGACGCCTGTTCTAATCTTTCCATTCTCAGCGCCGAGTCGCGGAGGTACAAGCATGCCTTCCTCTAGGTCTTCGTAGCGAAGACGTGATACACTTTCTACATTGCCCTGGCGCGCTTGAAAGTTAAGAAAATCACAAATCAATGATACCTACGCGGTCGCTTTGCAGGAGTTATCGTTGATAGTAGTATTGCATTTGTCCTTCTCCACTATCTGAATTCTTCACCCTGATCGAAAGGGAGTAGTGTGCCAGTGTCGCTTTCATCATAGCCCGTGAAACGCACAAATAAAGTTCCCGCAAAGTTAAAATGCGTGTGAATGCAGGTCCGGGCAGGTTGCAATGTCGAATTTGGTTATCCCATCACTCGGCCTCGTCTAATGAGACTCGGAGATAAGTATCTGGTGTGTGAGCCAGCAGAATCATGGGTGCGTACAACTGGATTCTACCCATGGTAGTTCACCATTAGCCAAGCAGTGTGGTAGAGGAAATTGAAGGAAGGATAAAATGTGCGCATGCGCAAGTACAACCTGCCTTCCCTCACGAGAGGGTCACATCAATCCGCTAAGGGTGAACTTGGAATTGAGTATGACGGAGTTCACTACTAGTAGGATAACTTCGAATGGCGTGGATCCAAGGGACAGCGAGCATACGAGTCACGTAGTTGTTCAACTAAATGGTTGTGACTTCTTGCTGCAGAGTGGACGCCGTAACCTTGAGATATAAATCGTGTTGAAACTCTGAAACTCGCAAAGAGTGACAAAATGAGACGAACCGCTCGTGTAGTCAATGTTGGGTGAGGAAATCATGTAAGATAGCGGAGAGGTCATCCAATGGAGATACGTGCGGCCATAAGGCGATGGAACGTATCAAGGAGCCAAAGTTGGCTAAAACCAACATGGGAAATGACAGACCTGCTGCGTAGTCAATATGACTGGAACAGTCTATCACGGGACCATCCAATTTACCTTGCCAAGCAGCCAAGCAAGAGCTTCATGGTTGATAACGTATATGTGGCGTCGTTGAATCCTTAGGGGTAACGATGCTTGAGAAAATGAAACTCATTTTTCCATTCATTCGCCACGGACCACACTGGACAACTTGAACTTGAACTTGAATGTTATCGACCCTGATTGGTGTTGCAAATCTGAGCAGTCATCCAAAAGCCATATTCGCATCGCGAGAGATACGTCGCTGGTGGTGTTACGTGAGTGGGGCCAGGTCGTTCCAGTGGTGGTAGAGGGCGGGTAAGTATTATACATGATCTTGTCGGGAGTGCGTACGATGTCAAATGGGATGGTCGTAAAGGTAGAGTAGCAATTTCTATGCTTCCCAGTTTGCCACGCGTCGTCTGTACTATGCGGACTTCCCCAGAGGTCATCTGTCGTGATCATAACCGACAAAGAACATCCAAGCGCTTGGGAAGAAAGTCCTCGTGAAGAAGAGATATCGTAAATACCACACCACACATGATTGAGTCACGAACCCTGAACATGATCCAGGACGGGATTAAGACCACGCCCACAAGACACATGCTGTAGTGGACATCAGCTCCGCACATCATAGAACACAATCAAAATCCTCTTAGGGAACTGTCCCTTGAGCAAAGTTCAAACCTTGGTACATGTGCCATTTGTCGCGTTGACACAGACGTATGCTGAACCACACAATCTCCCTTCAGGATCCATTCCTCGGTCGTTTTCACTGCGGGCGAAACCTGGACTCTATAGAGTGCATCCAAGTAGTGGATACGACGAAATCTGAATAAGAGCTGTGGATGCCACACTTACAAGGATTAAAGTTAAATCAACCTCCCCCAGCCTAGTTACGTGACAGAGTGCTGAGAGGGGTCTGGGAACACGCACGCTGGAATCACCTGGACCGCTACTACGCTGACCAATTAAGGTTCCAGAGGATGCGAGCAAAAGGAGATCGTGGTGACCCCGTCTGCATTTGAGTGTGAGCCTACGGACATCACGAGGTTGAAAGAGCCTAGACCATAAAGGAAGGTTTAGCGAGCTTGTAGTTCTATATATGGGCCGAACAAAGTAGCATTATGCTCGGCTAGTTTTCTAGAGAGAGAGGGCCCGGGCCGTTTGAAATGCACCACGGCGACCCAGCGAGGCTGGGGTGGCTGATCAAGTCGGAGATACGCTGGCGTCTGCAGGAGCACAACGTTTCGCAGTCCTGTCCTCCAATCAGAGCTCTCAAATGTCGATAAAAAAGGAAAATAAGGGTCCTACGAAAAAGTTTTTTCTCGTGAAACTGCTCATGGGAACCTTGTTTTTCGTTTCTCTGATCGGCGGCGGCGGCCTGAGAGGGACTCGACCCTACCCACTGGCCGTAATCCATTCGTTCCGTGCAGTATGGAGCGCGTTCAACGTGCCTGTCTATTGAATGCCCCAGTGCCTCCATTTGTGCGGAGGTTCATAAATATATTGCCAAATGCGGCCAGTGGCCAAGTGAAAATAAGTTAACAACCCACGCGTCTAGCTCTTCAAGTTGTGTTCATTCTTTGTTCTTTGTGGCCTCTTCAGTGATAGACATAAGCATCAGTCATATTGACTATCCTCGGGATAACCGCATACTGGTGACGATTCATCTATAGGGATGTCATTCGTACACGCCTGATGTATTACTCATCGTTAAATGACTCTTTATCATGCTGCCTCCTCATCGCCGATGTATGTAATCCCTTATCAATTTTTTTCTGGTGGCCCACATGCATATCACAACAGGATGTGACCACCACTATCTTATGGCATAATTTCCCGACCTTGACTACTATATAAATGCGGTTCGTCTCTGAAAATCTGAAAATTTGTCTTGTCGTTCTTCAACTTGCAGCGTGTCAGCTTACTTTATACTATCTTGAGTCCATGGCTTCCCTGCAGCAAGCAATCACGGCCATTCAGCTGAACGACTACACGAGTCGTACGCTCGTTGACCCTCTGGCTGTGCCCTCATTGGATCTCACTATCCTTCCCAGTTGCGATCATCACTGCTGCCGGATATGATTACAGTAAGTAATATATGACTGTATGTGTTTCTTTCTGCTGATGAACCTAAACATCATCAGTACTTACATTCTCGAATGAGGTACGCCTACATTCATTCCCATGATACGTAGAAATTTCCTGGCTGATGATATTTGCAGATACGATACATCTGGGTGAGCACTTTTCGCAGGGAAACCCTACGTTCTGATATGGCTACAGACCAAACCGTGGACATGGTGGTCTACACTCTATGTTCTGGTGTGTACCCTCTCCGTCTCCATGATGTCACACTGGGTCAACGGTTGTCAACCTCCAGGCTCGTTATTCCGGGTTGTGCTACATCATGTATGTCTGCGTATATAACAACATTACAGCAATTGACCGCGACTGGTTCACTAGATTGACATGCATACGTGTGTTATCACTTCAAATTTTGAATCTGGTGAACTGATGCAACTTGATCCAAGCGGGGAGTTCTTTCCTACCCGCTGCCGCACAGGTAATTTCTTGTACTGTTGGTGACCAATACAAATACTAATGAAATCCACCCGTTGGGTAGGTGTATGCGTTCACACTGCTTGTTCTGCTGATCGAGCTCATTTCTCACTGACTGATCGTATTTTGATAGTTGTAAGTACATTCATTTCCATGTTCAGATATCCACTCTACTGAACGACATTTTTAAGGCGAGATTCTCGCCATTTTTGCAAGATGGGCTCTGTTCATTTTTATCAGTGTCGCAGATAGTAAGATTTCACTTTCACTTCCAGCGAGATAAATCACACCGGTAGATTCAGTGGCGATGATCCTTCGTGTGTGGATATTGTACAAGAAATCAATATTCATCCTTCGCATCCTCTTGTTTTTCTACGCCATCGAAGTTATCCTCTTTCTGGTTGGATGTATCATGCTCAGCACACCAAAGTCAACAGGTATGTGAAACTAAACTTCATAATATGAACACTAATATCCACCGTTCTCCTGACCACGCAGTCTTCGCCCAAATTGAGGTCCTTGATTTTTCATTTTGCGCAGGGCAACCTGCTTCCTCACTGGAAGTGTGGATTGGAATTGTGATAGACATTGTCCAGATCACTCCCGGTGTATTGATGTGTCTACTTCTTGCTACTCGATTCGTCAGGCAGGCGCTTCAAATTTACAACGCGACAAAGCGATTCGAAGTAGGTCGTTACATGAACCTTCTCACGAGGGAAGGTCTGTTCTACTTTCTTGCGTATGTCCATTTCTTATGTTTTATTTCTCCCACCATACAAATATGCTAATTATTATGCATAGAATCCTGTCATTTTCACTCGTCAATCTATTGAGTTACCTACCAAACATCCCACTGGATGAATTGTGGTGGTGGGAGATTCTGGGTCCAATACTACAAGTCGTACCTGCATTCACACTCGCCCCGCGATTCATCTTGACTGTGCGGAAACTATATTCCCATGTTCGGAGCACACGCGACAGCGGCACTAGCTCACCGTTCGGATTCTCATCAATGGATAGTAATCGTGATGAAGGGGGCACATTCCTGTTCGACAGTAGTGGGAAACGCGAAGGGACGGAACAGAGCGAAGAAATACAGGTAGTGGATAGGGAAATACCCGTCGCTGGTCCTAGTTGTGTGTGATGGAGGCCACTGTGTCAGGTCGGGTTCTATTTTCCAAACTTAATCGTCGTGTCCCGGTGTGCTTCATGATGTTATTTATGGTATACAACGTCCGTACATATGGGATACTATGAATGATGACCCCGCTAACAGGACGGTGCTTGTTGAAGTGCGGCAGATGGCAGGCCTATAGATGTTATCACGCGTGGCCGACACGGTGAGCTGCAGGAGGACAAGTAGAAGGTATTGTGTCGGGTCTTAGCATGAGATGATTACCGATCGACTTGCAAGGCTTATATCCTATCGAACGATAGGTATACCTTGTTTTTCTGTGCCTGCTTGTAGGGTCAGACCTACCCTCTTATCGACGACCACTCCTATCTTGCAGTATATAAGAGTGGTCATTAATCAATAATTAGTACATCAGCATGGGTGTACACTATACCTACATTTTCCGTCTCCAATATACTCTTATCCCCGACCAGTCGATATGATCATAGATGACTGGAACAGTGTTGTATCTCTGTGGAACTGTTCTTGAAAGAGCGAGAGCACGAACGCGAGAGCTAAACGCGTGTATTATACTCCACTTACCAGACATTGAATGTATTTCGCTGGCCTACGCGGAAGTGGGCGTTTTACACTATTTCAGTTGTCGAATATTGTCCAGTTTTTACGCCTTTCACAGTGGCAGATTCAGAGTTTCAATCCGGCCATGCCGCAATTTGCAAACGGACGGCGAACCTGGGACAATTGCTATGTAGAGCCTTGAGGCCGTTCGGGCCATGTTATACTGTCACTTATCCTGAACGACCCCAGGCAAGCTGCCACCGGACAGTGCAGATCGACGGCCCCTTGATCGTGTGTATTGATGATGATTACCAGTGTGTGAATTCTGCTGACAGCGTCGCCAGAAGCATTGTGCGGCCGTAGTAACTTCAATTCACTAATTGCCGCACGTGCACCCCTCCCTCCAATAAATCAATGTTACTTATCGAATCCTAACTGGACGGCTTCTGTTGGTGTGACTCGAAAGCCTCGGGCCTGGTTGCCCGTTGGTCCGGGCCATGGGAGCATATAAGTTATCTCAGGTCAACCGGTTACTCCGACCACCGTGACTGCTGGCTTTCGTTGATGCAAAAGCCTCCTCCCCCACCATCTCTGGTATACGCAGACCAGTTCACCTAAATGGCACTGGAACGGCGGCAGTCCGGGCAGCGCTTAGATCCCCTGATGAGAGGCTCGAAACTGTATGTCCTAATTAGTACCCGTCACCACGCATACTGTACACAGCCGCCCTGATCCTTGGGGAGGATTTACTTGACGGACGCAGCAGATGGAATCGACAGCCCGGGTTGTCCTCTCCTTCGCACACTGACTATACTCCAGGAAGTACTTTGGTCCGCCTGGACTTGCTAGCTGTCGAAGACCTCAAAGACCTCATAAAGGACAAGAGCTCAGTCGAGTTTCGCACTCTGGAAGACTCATGCTCGACAGAAATATGCACCGACTGCTAGGTGCGCGGCGACGACATCTTTCGCGCATTTTCTGTTCATATGCACGATATCCCCTGCATGTGTACAGAGGATCTGGCCTCTGGCGGCCGGACGGTGCAGAGGGTGGGGGCTCTCATCTAGGCTGATCACGACATGGACATGCTGAATCGCATTGCCAACACATTTTCACGACTTGTGGATAGTCAATTGACATCAGGCACACTTCTTTGTTGTCCCTTGATTAATACGTACGGTACTCTACATGTATCGTTTGCACACGAAAATGATGGTTCCTATCGATGGCCAAGCACAATATCTACGGTAACTCGCTGCATGCTGTGTTGCCAAGTGGAAGCCACCACAGAGGTACATACCTGGAAACACTCAGAACGAGAGCGAGATCTGACAAGTAAGAGCAGGCCTGCCAGAGAGGATGACCAAAAGAGCTTCAGCTGAATTACTTGATGTGGGATAGAACTATAATCGTGTCGCTAGTAGTCTTTCAACGGCAAGTTGGGACTTCAACAACCTGGACGTATGTGACTTGGAGTCACTGGCAGTGGGCCCCAGAGCCTCAGGTTGGACACGGAAGTATTAGTGAGTGACAGCCTCGCTAACAGGACACACAGCCCCATCCCATACTATTCTGGAAAATCACTATATACCGTAATGGCATGACGGCCATACTATACTGTATTAGACTGTTTACATAATTCCCCACCTAATTATCCCCGTTGGGTTACGCCTGCAGGCATACTCAAACCTGGACTTGTCTGGAGTCCTTAAAATTCCACTTTGTCGACAAGTTCTTTGAATTAAGTTTCTGTGTTTTCAGTCACCATACGGTCTCAAACCCATGTCTTCCACTCTGCAGCAAGCTGTCTCAAGCATTCAGCTGAATAACTATGCGACTCGTATGCTTGTTTGACCTTCACTGAGCGCTTCCCGTCTATTGACCTTGACCTTCCTAGTTGTGATGCTCACCGCTGTTGGATACGACTACAGTAAGTGACTCGGATAAGCTACATGTCTATATGTGCCACTTCACATTTGATGGACCTCAACGTTGTCAGTCCTTACAATTCCAAGCGAGGTACTTCCGAGATCCACTGGTGTGATTCCACTGGCTAATGGTCATTGCAGATAGAATATATATGGGTCGGTGAACATTTTTTCGGGTTAATAATATATTCTAATATGGTTGTAGAAAAAGCCCTGGACATGGGTGTCAACGTTGTATATTCTCGTGTGTATCTTTATCATCGAAATGGAGCTGCACCATTAATGTAGTGACTTCCAGGCTCGTTATGTTGGGTTGTGTTCCGTTACGTATGTCTGCCTGCCTCAGTATTCCAATTTATCCCTGATTGTTTCACTAGCATCTTTTCCATCTGTTCGTTCGAACCCACCTTGCAATTTTGAGTTTGTTGAACTGAATGGGCCCAATCACAGTGGGGAGTTCTTTCCTACCTGGCCCCGCACAGGTGATTCTTCCGAATTCTATCGATGTTTTGTGAATATGCTTAAATTCTTCGACTACTGGTAGATGTACGTGTTCATGCTTTCTTTCGCATTGATGAACGATGATTCTAATCATTTAATCACATTTAAATAGCTGTAAGTGCGTTTATTCTGCGTTTCCACTATCCATTCTAATCAGAGGCACCTCCAAGGCAACGTACTTGACATCATCGGAGCATGGACTACCGTGACCTTCATTGGTGCCGCGGATTGTGAGATTTCATGCTTACTCAGGCTTCAAGTGAAACGAATCATATTTATGGTTTCAGTGGTGATGATCCTTCGTGTGTGGGCATTATACAGGCGATCGAGATTCATCCTTGGCCCCCTTCTCACGGTGTACGCCATGGAAGTCATCCCATATCTAATTGTTTGCATTATGTCCAGCACGGAGCACAACTTAGGTGTGTGTTACATGCTTCATGTGATGCGATCCTCACAGCAACATATCTGCCACTCTCTATCCCACAGAGGTAACTACTCAAGTGCTCGATTATACATACTGTGTGGCACAGTTCGGCACCCCCATTTGGGGCGAGATTATAGATATTGTCCAGTTCTCTCTCGGTGGATTAATGTGTCTGCTCCTCGCTATCCAATTCCTCAGGGACTCGTTCCGCATGTACAAAGCGACAAAGCGATTCCAACCCGGCCGTTACATGACCCTTTTCATGAGAGAAGGCATGTTCTACTTTCTTGCGTAAGTCCTGAACACGTCCCTGTCCTCCCTCCGTCCCCTCTTCCAATATACCAAGCTAATGTCGAATCATTCAAACAGTATCTTGACGTATTCACTCATCAACGTGGTGAATTTCACAACAATCATTCCGTCCGATCAAGCGTGGATTGTCCTGCTGCTGGCAGTGCAGTTCGTACCCGTGTACACGGTCACTCCGCGACTCATCTTGAGCTTGCGGGAACTTTATGCGCGCGACGCTCGGGGCAGACGTGAAGGCGACGTTGACACAGCGTTTGGTTTGGCATCCGGGGACGGCAATAGCACTGCCGTAACCACGATGGAGTTCGTGGTGGCTGGACGAAATGAGGACGAAGGTGAAGACGAAGGGGGCGAGGAGATACAGATGGAGGTGAGGGCTATTCGCAGCGCTGGTAGTGATGTGTGATGGAAGTCACCAACGTCTGTGAGGCTCGTCCTTCGCATTCCGACTGTCATTACGCCTTTTGGTAGTGGAACTTGCTCCATGTCTATGAAAAAATGCATCATGACTCCGAAACCACGTAGGCAGGGGGTAGGTAGCCTTTCTGTCGTCCAGCCCTCATCATACAATAGTTAAGAACACCGTTGGCGTTGCTCAAGACAACTAGCAAAGGCCCAAACGCAGACTAACTGGCTTTGTGGAACCATTGATACTGGTCGATCACAAGCTGTTCTAATTCGTTGATATCAAGAAAGAAGGTGACCGGGAATATCTGAATAACCGTAGTAGAGCAGGCAGTGCGTTGAACGTGAAATCGACGGCGATCCATGCCTTTGATGTCAGTTGATCCTCTCCCGCGACGTGAGTATGCGGAAGAAGCATGGAGTTTGAACGTTCTGAACTGTAATTGGGTGCTGATATAAATAACTGGTCGACGATCCCATCGATTTACAACTTACATCATTCATTTTTGATGTCAGTGTGTAGTCGGTGGGGTAGTCATGGTATTTGGTGACAACGCTTCAAGTCCAAGTTCGTGTATTCGCCCCGGTCGCTGGAGAGTCTAGAGACTGTGAGTCACATAGGAAGGCACATTCTGGTGCGATTTCCATATCCCAGGATTGGTCATTCCCGAAGTGCTGTGGTTATCTTAGTACTTTCTGGAATGAAATATGAATGATATGACTCTATTGAAAGACGCAGAGACAAGACCCCGGCACGGTTGCCTGAGTCACACACCACTACCAACCACCCTAAACTTCTCCCTCTTCCCTCAGGTTCTCGCCCACTTCCAGCTCATCGTTCCGTCCAACATCCGCAAATATGAGCGTAGTCGGAGCAGCGCCATGCCCAAATGTCGAATTCAAACCAAACGCGGTGTCGATCTCGCTCCCACGTCTGCCTCGAACATCGCGCGCATAAAGTTCCCGCAAGTTCAAAATGAACCGGGGGACGAGCGCGAATGTCGGTATGCATTGCAGCATCCCGGCAAGTAGTACCGGCCATCCGGCTGTCGGAATACTTGGTATGCAAAGGAGGATATCGATAACCGAATATAACAGGATGCTGTTGATATGTGTAACGGTTACTTTAGGGTGAACAGAGAGGAAATTAAAGAAAGGATAAGACATGGACATACGCAAAGAAGTAAAACATGCCTTCCCTCGTGAGAAGGTTCACATAGCAGTTCACTTTGGACATTTGAAGTGACTCCCGGATGAATTGAACAGCGACAAGCAGACTCATGAATGCGCCCAGAGTGATTCTGACAATGTCTATAGCGACCTCAGTCCAAAAAAACGTCCGAGTGCCAGGCTGCCATATGCAAAATGAGAAGTCAAGCACTCGGGCGGTGAATGCTATATGAGGAAGAGAGAAACGGACGTCCCGTTGGGTAGTGTCCACAACACGGGGCTACGGTTCACATACCTACAGACTGCCTAGTCTGGAGGAGAATGCCATTAACTAGACATAGGGTGACTTCGATGGCATATAACGTGAAGAGGATACAAAAGATCAACCTCGATCGGTTGTGTAACGCCCACACACGGAGAATCATTGCCACTGCATGAATCGATGTCAATCATCTCGATAAAAGTGAACATTGAATCTCACAATCCGCGGCGCCAACGAAGATCAAGGTAGCCCATGTTCCAGAAATATCAAGAATGTCGCCTGAGATGTGAGTCTCAGAGTGGACATCCGAAACATTGAACAAATGTGCTCACAACTATTTAATAATGTTCAATTTATCGTGGATGCGTTAATCAGAGTAAGAAGACACATGAACACATACGTCTACCGGCAGGTCATTTTTGTCAGCATCTTCGTTGAGCGTTAGTAGGTGTAAAGAACTACCTTTTCGGGGCCGGGTAGGAAGGAGCTTCCCACTGTAAGTCGATCTGGATGAGTTCACCAAACTCACGATTCTTAAACGCACCAATAAACGTTCTGGTAAACCAATCAGGGATCAGCGGTCAACGTGTACTGTAATGCATAGACATACATGACAGAAAACAACCCGAGATATCGAGCCTGGATATTGACAAGGATTTTAGCCCCAGCGCGACACCATCGAGATGAGTAGGATACACACAAGAAAGAACAATGGCGTCACCCGCGTCCAGGGCTTATTCTGCACCCATATGAGAATGTGATTGACATGGGGAATCGCTTACTAACCCAAATGTATTCTACCTGCAGAGATCGTCAGCCAAGCAAATTCCTTACGTGTCACGCCAACGAACGGGGCATACCTCATCTGAGAATGTGAGGACTGATAATGTTTAGGTTCGACGGGATCGCATAAAGATGCACATTACTTACCATAATCATACCCAACAGCGGTGATGATCACCACTAGAAATAATTGTGAGTTCGGTTAATGGATAGGCTATCAGCAAGCATACGGGTAGAGTAGTCGTTCAGCCGAATGTTTGTGACAGCCTGTTGCAGAATATAAGCCATGAACTTGACAGACAGATTACGACGCGCAAAGGACGACAAGGTAGTATTTCACAAATGAACGCTCGAGGGACTCCATATTTATATGGCTGGCGGGGGGTCTAGGGTATTAAGATGGCAGCGACCATCCCCTTGTACTATTGAACGTGGGCCCCGTTAAGAATACCATGATGGAGCGTTGCATCGTTTTCTACAAGCGTCCCATTAGTAAGATGCCAAGACGGCGGCCGACAATGACAGCCAACGTTAAGCCATACACGCCAGATACGGTCTCCGGTGTGTTCGCCGCAGGTCAGTCTTATCGGTGTGACTGGGGAAATCTAGTAGGTGTGGGTGGGTGTCTTCACTGTCCGTCGTACAACTTGTTCAAACGTCTTTCTTGCCCATTCTGGTGCTGCTAACGTGTACTTCCCTATATCGCACGGTGGAGTCAGGCTGTTCACGGAGCCTGAGGCGATGCTACCGTTCACGGGAATATCCATTGACAGAACGTCACGGTTGACGCTGAGGCCCAATCGTTCAAATACGGCAACCGTGAATGAATGACTCACCACGAAGAGCCTGATTGGTCGTTCCACGGAACACGTTTCCACCAACGAGGCATGAAACAACTCCGAGTCTTTGGACAGTTTCAACGGGGTTCTAGAAGGAATGCGTTGCCAATGCCAGCTAGCACAGTATTGAAACGTGGGGCGCTACTAGCACGTCGCGTATAAATCAATCATGTGGACGCAGGCAGGTAGACACTTGCCAAGATGTTCAACGTGAGTCAAAAGCCAAGGGGTATCCAATGAGTTGCCGCCTCGGCATGCAGCTGCAACGAGAGCGGAGGTCAATTTGAGTAACACGGAGTGCCACGGCGGCGGAAATTGGATTGACGAGCAGGTTGGTTTTCCATTGAAGTCTCAGGGATGGGCTCAGGCTTGCATGATCATCAAGTTGGAGGTTACGCGACCATTGTTAGTAACCAACCCAGAGGCTAGAGCAAGTGCAAATCAGCCACCATATCGTCTCGTGGCGCCATACGCTCGCCGTCACACCATGAGAGCTATCAATGATTCATGTGTTTCGTATGGACACAGTATACAATAAATACCACGATGACCGCAGAAGAACGAGGTGATTACACTCCAGACACGAAGACTCGACATGACGTAGTCAATGGGTACTTCCCTCTCCGCCACTCTATTTGTTCGCCCTGGCCTAACCTCCTTGTTCTGCCCAGCGCGAACGGGAACGTGCCCGCTTCAGCACAATTACTATCCGTGGATGTGAGAAGGGGCGTTATGCCAATGTCGCTTTCACGTGTGCTTGGAACACACGCACAAAGTTTCTATAAAGTCAAGCTGGACCGCGGGGCAAGTGTGACTGCAGGTACAATTGAATCACCATAATCTGTACTTGCCACCATTCGTTCCCTGAGGTGCTCCCAAAGTAATTCTGAAGGCAAATTACGTGCAATCCATGACTAGCCTAATAGTGCGGCAGCGGAAACAGAAGACAAGATATGGACATACCCAAGAAAGTAGACTACTCCTTCCCTCATGAGAAGCTTCTGGCAACGGCCTAGTTCGGATCACTTTGTTGCGTCGTACATTTAAAGTGAATACCTGACGAATCGAATGACAAGGAACAGACACCGATCCGCTCAGAATGATCTGGTTGGACGCGCAAAATGAAAAGTTGAGCACTCAAGTTAGGTGAAGATTGGGAGAACTGTGGCTATTCTATCATGTGGCGAGCATAACGCGAAGCTATGTTTCACATACCCGTGGACTTCATGGCGTTGGCCATAATATAACTGACTGGAAATAGTATGACTTCGCTGGTGCAAAGCATCAAGAAGCACCTAGAACGAGCCTTGATTTCTTGTACAATATCTGGACACGGGGATCCGCCGTGTCTGGATATTGTACGACACTGCATCCATCAATTTGATTCATCTCACAGGAAGCGAGCGAGACAACTTACAATCTGCGGCCCCAACAAAAATGGGGAATGCCATAAGAAACTGTCCTTCAGTGGACTGGATATTGGAACAGGTGCGCTCACAACTATCGAAACATGATCAGTCACTTAGAAATAACATTGATCGACAGAAAACGAGGCACGAATACATATACCTACCAGTGGTTAGAATTTTTCAGTATACACATTAATCACCAATGGCATAAGAAGTCACCTTTACACGGTCGGACTCCCGCTTGAACCGATCACGGTCAGTTCACCAAAACGAGAACTTCAGGATGTAAACACATCAACGGAAATCGTTCTAGTGAACCAATTAGTATCAAGTGATGTGTGTCGTACAACAGGTAAACGCACATGGCATAACACAGCGCATGATGACAAGTCTGGAGGTTAACAATAGTTCACTCAACATGGGATCATGGAGATGGCGAGGATACACACCAAAACATACAATGCGGACACTCACGTTCACGTGTAGCTATATCAGAGTATATGATTTCCCGAGGAAAGTGGCCTCTCACCCAGATGTATTCTATCTGCAAAGATCATCAGCTAGACAAATTCCTTATGCTCGGGCCAATGAATGTGGAGCATACCTCGACTGAGAATGGAAATACCGACAAAAAGTTGTCGATCAAAAGCAGCAAAATAGTAGAGTCCATCGAGCGACAATGGCGTCTTACACCTCGTTCTTCTGGCGAGCCCCAGAATACATATACCATGCGTCACCCAACATCGATCATCACAGAGCCCTGTTCCGAGCAATAGAAGATCACCTTTTCTTCCATGTAGGAGATGCGCGGCAGGCCATCCTGTTCGCGTTATTAAGGACCCCATCGGACGTGCGTACTCTCAGGTACTACACCCATGCAACAAACGCTTTTCGCCGAATCATCCCAATGTTGTATCCTTCCGGGAGGTGTGATCGGGAAATATTCAGGTGATAACGTCAAAGACATTGCCACAGGTCGTGGTCTCCTGCGCATCCGCGACCTCGATCAGCTAGCGAAGTGTGGCAATGGCTCTCGGCGACGCCTTGGATGTGGATAAGTGTCACGGGAAGTACGTGAACTGGGCAGGGTCGATGTGTGAGGATGGGGGGTGGTTAGAGGACGCGTGGGTTTCTGGGATCGCATGCAGCGTCAAAGGTGATGGAGTTGGGGACTGCAGCGAAACGGCTGGCAGTGCTGTTGGAAGTAGCGGATGAGCCGAATACGCCCGAAAGGTGTAACCGAGCAACTTATTTTTAAACTCAGACCAGCCAACACCGTGAGTGCTTCTCATTCAACGAGTTTCATCGGCGTGTATCACTACACTAGTAACTACGCAGACTCGTCCGGATATCTTTTGTTAATTGATCGTGACTGGCGAAGAAATATTGCAATTTTTTTGGGGAAACCCTTGTGAACTTGAAGGAGATCGTAAACACCACACCACAACTTGAACATTGTACTCGAGTTGCGAACTTTCCAGTGGACAGGTTACGGAGGCGACCAATTGCTGTGGTGTCTGAAACTAGTGTTATCGCTGTTATAGTGGCATGCACGCAAGGCCAGTAGGTGCATGAGCGGTTGTGGTCACTTGGAACGCTGGAGGACGAGAAATGTTGCCATCATTGGCCCCATCATGACCATGCCGCGCACCCGAGTATCCACCGACTCGCCCTCCGATTGTTTGTCTTCAAGCTTCTCTTGCGCGAATCAGAGACTTCAAATCGCTCCCGGGTGTCATAATTCATCCCCAACTCCACGGATTAAATTGATTAGGCCGGCCTGACCATCCCATCAGCTTACCATGTAACGTTAATACAGCTCTTGTTACAGGAATATCTGAATCACATGGACCCGTATAGGATGGTGGACCGAATAGGTCCTGTAATAACCGATTGGCCGAGCAAATCGATTTCACTAATACCTCAGGCTTGTGCCAGTGCTACAGCTTTCTCTGCCGTTAAAGTACGTTGACAGTACGTACCCCATTATACTATAAATGAGCACAGTTGACTGGATCTTGCCCCTTCAACATGAAGTCGTCTGTTGCTCTCACCCTTGCTCTTCTTGCGACTTCCGCCTCTGCCTCTCCGGTTGTCACCATCGCGCTGACAAGGCTCAACCGCACTGGGCCCTATCTCAAGGGATCTCCTAATGCAGATCGTGCTCGTGCTGCATTCCTCAAGTCTCGTACTCCCGGTGGACTGACTACTGTTCCCGCAACCAACTTAGCATACATCCAATACACAACAAGTGTTGGCATTGGTAGCCCCCCGACCTACTATAACCTTGTTGTTGACACCGGCTCCTCCAACACTTTCTGTGGGTGAGCGCGGATGGTCAATTCAAGTTATTCCACGTGTGATCGTTGTCGCAGGACAGGCAAGCCATATGTTCTGACGTCCACCAGTATCCCTACAGGGGAAGCTGTGAATATCGTTTATGGGAGCGGCTATATGTCTGGGTTAGAGTGTAAGAATCTTGTACTCTTTTCGGTACATCATTATTAACAGTAAACAGTTCTTGACCAAGTGACGCTCGCACCTAATCTCGTTATTACCAACCAATCAATGGGTGATGCACTCTCTTATGCCCAGTTCGAAGGCGTGGATGGCATTATCGGTGTTGGACCCGTTGACCTCACACTGGGCACGCTCTTTCCCGATGTGAATGCCACTGTCCCAACAGTCATGAACAACCTCGCGTCACAGAATCTTATCCAGGATCAAGTACTCGGTGTTTACTTTGCACCTTCAACGAAATATAGTGACACAAGTAAGTATTCGATACCTGTTTTTTGCCACCAAGTCTGAGGTGTGTAGATGGCGCATTGACTTTCGGAGGCGTTGATTCAAGCTTGGTATGTATCGGGTTCTTGTACCGTGCGTTAAGACTTTCGTGATCAAATGGCTTATGTATGCCGTGCATAGTACGAGGGCGAGTTGACATATGTTCCTGTCACGGAGACGAAGACAGCCGCCGCTTTCTGGGGTATCAACATCACTTCGTCTACTTACGGCACCTACACTGTCATCCCCACTTCCACTGCTGGGATCGTCGACACCGGGACTACACGTATGTTTTCTTATTCGCTCTTACAAGGTCACCGGCCATATCTGACGCAAATACCGTGTTCATCAGAGGTCCTCCTTGCGGATGACTTCTTCACTGTGTACTTGGATGCGATCCCAGGTGCTATGGTGGATTCCCAGACAAACCTGATTGAAATCCCCGCGTCGTCCATACCGGACATGCAGCCTCTCAATTTTACGATCGCTGACCGGGTATTCTCCATGGATGTCGCTGCCCAACTAGTTCCAACAGACGAGAACATAGCTTGGGGTGGCGTTCCCGGCAAACACTATGGTGTGGTTGGCAACATGGGGTCCACCAGTGGAGAGGGGTTGGATTTCATCCTCGGACAAAAGTTCATGGAGAGATACTATGCGGTCAGTAGTGGTTGGTTTTTGAAGAATCGTATAGTCATTGATGATATTTGGTTAGGTATTCGACGCGGACGCCAACCGCGTTGGATTTGCTCAGACGTGAGTCACAATCCGAGTCGATATTAGCTCTTTTAGAGCTTACCTCCCCACAGGAACAACACTTTTTCGGTTTACCAGGGGTAACATCACACGCTTATCCGCCTGTAGTCCCACAGGCTCTTGTACACCCCCCATAGCTTAGGCTCGAGAATCATTAAGGGATTACCGTCTTTACAGGCTTGGCAATGACAGCGGCAGCCTTCCAAGCAAGAAGTGTCATTCTTCTGTCTCATGATCATGCCCATCCAGCCACAACAGAACGTCGCCAGATTTTCTTCAGGAGTCGTTCTGAGATATAATACGGTATTAAGGACTTCGGATAGGCCGGGGATATGTGCATAAAGTTTTTGTGAGTTCCGTTCCCCCAAAGGAACGGGAGTGGATGGGTGTATTACTTGAAGCTTGGAGGCGGCTTATGTACCTGATCGACGTGACTACCAACGGCGTCAGCATGTCGCTTCGGATCAGCCTCGGACCTGTGTTGGGCGGTGGCAGAATATGGTATCTATCGACCGGCTCTGTAGATCCATCAGCTAGTATTTATGCTGGTGTACTGGACGAGTTGGACAAGGAGACCAATGTCGTTGTATGTGCACTACTTGCCCTTTCAGCGTACATTATCAGATCCAACGACGATATTGTTATTCGACGGTACAGCAAGTTTGATAATTGCAACATCATTGGAACCAGCCCGTCGATTTCGCTGTGGAAAAATGAGTAACTGCGACAAAAACGAAAGATACAAGCTCACGAGGGGACGGTGGTGGATGGACATCGTTTACATCCATCGGCGGTATCTCTTGGTTACCCTCTGGTAAAGCTGATGTCTGCGATTGCCACAACGGTGGAAGATTTGAGACTGCTCCATTTGGCTGATGGCGTCCCTTTAGCTGTTTTCCTCCTCTACCACTCCCTTTTTTGCCCCAAGACTGGCGCGGTACACCGATAGACTCGTTGCTTCCGAAGGGATCGATCGGAGCCTCTGTCTGAGGAGCTGTGTCTGCACGAGATGCAGATTCATCTTCACCTTCACCTTCAAGCGTATCGTTTTCCCTCACGCGTGGTCCCACCTGAGTTCCCCAAAGTCTAATCTGCGGGGCGAATGGTGGTGGTGGCGGTGACGGCGGCGGCTTCAATGGTAAAGGTCGACATTCCTTTAAAAGCCTCGCGTGAATTCCGACGATGATATCGGCCCCATGAGGGAGCTCCTTGTTAGCGATACGGTGCGCGAGGGCTGAGAAGCTTGCAACAACTGAGGGTGATGCAATGTGGGAATACAACACGTCGAGCTCCATCTCTAGCAAGTCCGGATGTCTAGTACCAAGTTAAAACCGGGCGACAATAGATGAGTAAACGACGTCACGAATCAGAAAACAAAATAAAAGGAGAACATACTTTGCGACGAGGCTGCACGATAGCTCTTTCAGGATGTTATGTTCGGTAAGGTTGCTTCGAATGTAGGAAAATGCCTCGTCGCGAAGATCATCTAGGCCAACCTAGCCCACATTTCAAGCTCATGACTCTGACCAAATGAAATCGAGCACGACGGGGCTTGCTAACCTTACATGCAAGGCGATACATAGACTTGGCTGAACATCTTGGCTCATCTATGGAGCTCGTCGACGATTGATGGGGCTGCCTACCGGGCGTTACAGAACCGAGAGGCGAGAAGCTGAACTTGTCAGTATAGATATAGTTCAAGAGGGTGTACCACCTGAGGTCAATACTGATTAGTCCAACGCTGGGAGTCCGCGAAAGGCAGACTTACGTTTGGAACGCAGTATCCTTGACTAAAACATGGCGACTTCCCAAGGATCGCAGACGCATGGCAGTGCGGTTCATCGATGTTTTGTTACTACAAGCCTCCTGAACCGCAGTCTCGCTGCTTGCCACTGATCCGGCACCATCCTTGGTCACAGAAAATGACTCATCCATTCTGGGATGCTCTGGACTCATAACGAACATATCAGAGCTGACCGATTCATCGTCAGACGATCTATACAAACCACATCAGTCTTCATCACACAGAAAGTGGTATCATTCACTCATCGTCATCTTTGGATCGAGTTCCGAGCCCCATGTTGTTAGTGGAGGTTGATGACGGCGCAGATCGATCCTGGGCCTTGGCTATCTCGACCACAGGGTCACTACACTCGTCGAGGTCGCTGTCACTTCCGTAACCATAGTCATCGATCCGAGCATTGTTGGGGACATCATTGTCATCAGTAAGGTCGATCAATGAAGGATCAGAAGGATTTATGTCTGAACTTAACACTGGATAGAATGAGCGCAAGGTATCGTCATCGTGTGAAAGTAGGACGTACGATCTAAGAAGTATTTGGAACTCTTGGCTAGAAGAACATTGTTTGCACAAAGGACGCGAGGTTTGAAGACTTGAGCCGACGGTGGAGATCTCGCAGAAAAGAGATGGAACTGGGTATTGACAAGCTCCTCGCCGATGAGAGACTTTCGCAAAAATTCTTCTATACGCTTCTGTTTGACAGAATCTGACATGGGATGTATTGGCAGGGCGGGGTTGAGAGAATCGTAACAGTGACCTTTAGAGGTGCCACTTATCGTGCGATGCGGAAGCCTTGTGCCCAGCCTCGTGTTAAGTGATCTGAATCTGATCTCCCATCAATGTCTAAACGAAGAACTGAATTTGACGTGCTTCACAGCCAGAGGGTCCTGGTTGAGATTCATGCACAAGGAAAAAAATGAAGGTGAAGTTCAAGTTTGGAAAACAGGATTCGGTAAACGGTAACTGCGGGTATGTAAGAGTGAGTGTGAGGCCTCTGGTTGCGCTACGCACTGATTCTGAATCACATTCGGCAGAGAAAACACACTCTCCAGGCTTGTACCATGCAGCACAATGGGGAGGCAGTGTCAAGTGGATTTCGTGTGAGGAACGCCTATCAGCTAGGACTTGGAGTGGTACTGATGATGTTGAATTGAATTCAAGCGTATGTTCCATCTTGTCTCGACGACTTTAATTTGGCAATTTGGTTAGATAGCGTAGAGGGCATGTCCTGAACGTTTAATTTCGAGCGTGGGTTACGGCGGGTAACAGTACTGGTCACGGTTCTGCTCAAAGTTTAGTTGAAGAACGAGCTAAACCGTTTGTCCTTGACTCCGAGTCCTCGCAATTCGCTCAAGGCTCCAAACTACAGATATGTGGGGACGATGCACTAGAAGGAGGCAGCTACAGCCCACAGGGCATACTGCCAGAAGATGCGCACGCCAGTCTATCCTACTAGGGCGCAGCCTATGGTGTATCGAGACTATCGACCAGGCGGAGAAAAGGTGATATAGAACCAAAGTATAAGATACCCTATCGCTCGATGGGTATGTAGTCTTGTATCATTTATTGGATGGTTTTTGATCAATGCATTTTCGCCACCTACTTTTGTTCGAAGACGGCATTCGGACAAGCAATGCAAGTTAATCGGGCCATTATACACGACTAGGACCAGCAATGGGTGTTTCCCTCTCCACCATCTGGATCTCCTCGCCCTGTTCCAATCCTTCCTGCACCGTGCTCTTGAACAAGAACGTGCCCCCTTCATCACGATTGCTATCCGTTGATGAGGGTGGTGGTGGTGTGCTAGTGTGGTTTTCGCGTGGGCTCGGAACGCGGGCATATAGTTTTAGCACAGTCAAAACGAGTCGGGGGGTTAGTGTGAATGCCGGTACACCTTGCAGTATTAGACTAAGCACGCCCGACCACCATAATTCGTCCGGTGGGATGTTTGATACGTAATCCAGTAGATCCACGAGTGCATATGACAGGATTCTATGCATAGTAATTCACTATTAGCCTATTGGCATGGTGGAAGAAATGGAAAAGAAGATAATATGTGCACATACGCAAGAAAGTAGAACATGCCTTCCCTCGTGAGAAGGGTGAAATATTCGCCCGGTTCGAACCGTTTTGTTGCTCTGTACATTTGGAATGACTGCCTGATAAATCGGGTAGCTACCAGCAGACACATCAATGCGCCGAGGATAAGCTGGACAATGTCTATCGCAATTATGATCCACACTGCCAGCGGGGAATTGACTTGGGGTATGCAAAATGAAATATCAAGCATTTCAACTTGGACGAAGGCTGCCGCTATATGATTGGGAGAATGGCGGGTATTCCGTTATGTAGTATGCATCACATGAAGCTATATTTCACATACATAGGAAGTTGGTGCTGAGCATGAGACATCCAACAAGAACGAGGATGACTTCGATGGCATAGAACATCAGGAGGGTGCGAAGGATGACCATTGATTTCTTGTACAAGATCCAGACACGGAGGATCATCGCCACTGCATCTACCAGTGTGATCATCTCGCTAGAAGTGAAAGTAAGATCTTACTATCCGCGGCACTGACAAAAATCAAGAGAGCCCATGTTGCAATGATATATAAAATTTCGCCTTAAACATGCCCTTGAATAGAGTAATATCTAAACATTGAATAGTTTGCTCACAACTATTAAAATATGATTCTCAGTTGGTGAGAAATGAGATCGATCAGCAAAGCGAGCAGCATGAACACATACGCCTACGAGCGTGTGAAATTCTTCAGTATCTCCATCGTTCATCAGCAATATAAATTCACCTTTGCAGGACCTGGCAGGAAAGAACTCCCCACTTGGGTTGCCCTGGATTAGTTCGCCAAACTCAGAATTTCAACTCTGTTTGAACATACAGATGACATTAAGTCTAGTAAACCGATCTGTATCAATTGACGTGTGTAGCACGAGCAGACATACACGATAAAACAGAGCCCGGAATAACGAGCCTGGAGGTCAACAACTATTGGCCCAGCGCGGCATCATAGAGATGGTGAGGGTACATACCAGGACATAGAGTGTAGACCACCAAGTCCACGGTTTGTTCTGCAGTCATGTTAGATATAAGGTTTCCTTGCGAAGGGTGACTGCTCACCCAGACGAATTCTATCTACAAAGGTTGTCAGCTGTGAAAATCCCCATATATCATGCCAACGGACATTGAGCATACCTCATCCGAGAGTGTAAGTACTGGTAATATTGCATTAAGTACGAAGCAACACATAGACGGATGTTACTCACCCCAATCATACCCGACAGTAATGATGACCACAACTAGGAAGGTCGGTGAGATCGTCTGATGCCGATGCCAAAGGAGCAACAAGCATACGAGTCACGTAGTTGTTCAGCTGAATGGCTGCGACTGCCTGCTGCAGGGCGGAAGCCATAAGTACAAAGCTGAGACACTGAGGCTCAGCGGCACAGAACGACAAGCTGGAATTTCAGAGGCAAACCGCTTTTATAGCTAAAAAAAATTCAATTGGAAATTACTTACACAGTACTAATCTGCGAGGTGACTGCTGACGGCAGGGCGTCTAGTACTTGTCCTTGCGTCTCACGGTTTGTCTTCCTCAGCAGGTCAGGCTACCTTGACCGCAGCTCTTACCCACGCCAGCGGGTCACCGGTCATATCTTGTGATCATTTACTAGATTACCGTCTAATAATGATTCGGGCGTTGAAGCCGAGATCTCTGAACTTGTCGATAGCTTGTTTGTCCATACACAGCCTCCTTGGCTCCTCGGACGACGGGATTCATCTATCGAAGCCCCACAAGCGTTATTCTTGTCGTCGAGCGCCATTCTTCCAAATTTTCACACAGCGTTGGAACTCCGGAAAAGTGGCTGGCCCAGAAGTCGATGATCGTATGCCCCACTTTCGGCGATATTCTAGCGGAAACTGCTCAAGTACAACGTCACTTCATATGGTCAGTAGCTGCGAAATGTAAGTATGCTGCTGGCTTGGATTGCTGTACGCCAATCGACAACTTTAAGTGATATTACGCACTGTCCGCGTGACAGTACACCTTCTGATAGACGAATGTTGTATGGCTAATTATCTGTGTATGTTTGGTGCGTCCCCACTACGGTGTTATCATCATCCGTTAGCGTTGAGGACGTACAGGCAACAACTTGAATTGATGCAACTAACGCAACAAGCGAACGTGACATACCCAACTAGAGCGTAACATGGCTTTGAAGCTCGAAGCTTGACTCCTGGCCCTAATTGCGCCAGTTTGATAAGTCCGTGTTTTATTGGCAACCCACCCCCAGCGGAGAAAGTGTACTCTCTCTTGGACCATTCCAAAAGGTTTTCCGCGCAGATTTCATTAGGTGGGGAATCGGTGAGCAGACTCGAAAGACCTTTTGTCCCACTGCCAACTTACCTCCCAGCCCATGTGGTACATTTCAACCAGCCTCTTCTGGTGGGTCCTCCGCCTCGAAGAAAATTTTGGTCTGGACCCTTTCAACCTCGTCACTGGTATGATCATTGATGCTCACACGCAAAACTGCAGACGAGTCGTGGTGACCACAATCTACCTTTGCTCGCATCTTCTGGAGCCTTTTAACCTCATAGATGGTCCGGTCACCAGACTACCTGCAGGGGAGATGTTTGACATGTGGCCTGATCGTGTTGTGAATGAAGAGATGTTCAATGCCGCATTCTCCTGCAGGGACGCGTTTTGATCAGGGTGTTCGTTTTCTTACTGCCTTTTTTCGAGGGACGAACGATTGTGTTGGGGCTCCGAGTATCGAGGCCGTATCAGACAGGTCAGGCGATCGCATACACTGTACATCATCTGGAGATGATATATAGTAGCGCACGGGATTACAACGGCACAAGAGGCGGCGTGCTGTGGCTGTGGTGTGACGAGATAGAACTTCGACCAAGTTCCCCTGTAGACTGTGCAACCGCCGCCTCCCGGGTGGGCCATCCACGCTCGGTCTTCCTCACGAGTAGCCCTCGTTGACCAGGAAGGGTGAGTGGTCTTGTGGCGAAAGGTGGCCCATCGGCGCCAGATCGTACAATGGCGGCGACCAAAGGCAGCGTGTGGGAGAAAGTCAGAAAAGATCCGGATGGCGGTGAAGGTCTGCACAGAATTGAGTACATACATAAGACGCACGAACGAAAACGAAAGAGGGCACAAAATAGTTGCGGTAGGGGATCCGAATTCGAGTCTTCGAACGCTTGTGTCGTGCATCGGGGATTCATCCCGCTTGAGTGAAGACTACGAAGAGGAAAGAAGACTGGTAGGGGACAGAGGGGCGGAGGAATATCGTCTACTCCCTTGGAGGTCCGACCAAGACGAGGCGGGGCGGCATTGGCTGATTATCGTACAGGCGGTCCGCAGAATATGTTCACAGGCAACGTTAAACATGAAGTGCATCAATGGACAGAATGGCAAAGACGGGACCGAATTGGGTGGAAACACGGGTCAGGGAGAGGAGGGAAGGAAGGGGGGAGGGTAAAAGATTGATTTTCCAGCTGAGGTACGGGAGAAACCACCTCTTTCTCGTCCGGCTTGCAAACAGCAGCCACGACCTCATCGTCTTTCTCTTCTGTACCCTGCTGTTGTAGCCAAGTGTCAATCAATAATCAGGGCATATTTTTGGGTGATTGCCTTTCTTGCTTTGCCTTGATCTCCTAGATACGCTTTTCCTCGAGGGGAGCGAGCACAAGTAGTTGTCGATGATCTTTGAGAGCAAGCCATGATCCGTCTTGATTGATTCAGGAGCATGCCTTTTCCCTAACGACCCAACCAAATCGGCAAGGAAGCATATGAACGCATTCAGCGAGTGGAATATAACCAAGCCATCAGCGCTTGCCTTAGGCGGTTACTCTCATGGTGAGAAAGGCTGTGTAAGGAGGGAGACCTTTTCAGCGATGTTGAGCGCTAGATTGTCGGATTCGTTGCAAGTCCCACCAGTAATGTTGGGTATAGATATGCCACTGGTGTGTCACGTAGACGTCGTGCGTGCACTACCCAAGGTGAGCCTAAACGTCGGCAAGAATCGCGAGGATCCCCATGGATTTCCTTGTCGAGTACGATGTTGGAATACAGTTTTGCCATATCTGCGGGGCGTTTGTCGGTGTAAGGTATTCCCGGGGCCGCTGTGAGAGTTCAGCGTTAGTCCAGTTCCGTGTCTACGACATGTTTACGGCAGCCCGAGCAGCCGGGAAGGCGGCAGTATTCCGATGGGATGTCGACGTACTCGGGTTTTGGGAGCAATGTGTGTTGCGAGCCGCTCGGAAATGGGAACAGCGATGGCCGATGCGGTAAAAGTCCTCGTCGATGTTGGCGCCTTGGAGTAGAGGGTGAACCCAGTATCGGGGAGGATAGTGCCCAGCGTGGCGGCTCGTTGCGTTTGACTACGTTTAACTTTGACTGGGTGCTGCCGCGTCAAACAGTGGTGTTGGCGCAGTAGTACTCGGGCTCACGGTGTCGCGGCTCGCCGAGCTAGAAACAGTGTCTTCCTAGCGCCTCGGGTTATTAAGATTCATTTTCATGGGTTTTCCCCAATTTTTGTTGCTGGGTGAGAGGTGGGGATGCAAGGGAGACTCAACATGGACTCAGACAAGTGACGGCGCACGCTGAGTCAGCCTGTTCGTCATCTTCTCCTCAACGCAGTTGCTTAAGCTCGGGAGAGATATTGACATTACAAGGATCACCGTCACAAGCAAACTTGGAAAAGATCGCTTTATGACACAGCCATGACAACGCGATCCTGTCTATCACTGCAGGGACTGGGAGGACTCAAGAGACCGCTTGATCCAATTCGACATGACAACAACGCGGACCAGGATCAACAATGCCTGATGATCACTCATACCGATATATTCACAAGTTCGCCGAGACTCATGCTCACTCCCAGCAAGTCGCAACCAGCATGTGGCACCATTAGACATTGCTTTACGTGCGCACTGGAGGAGATCCTGCAGTCTTTGAAGAAGCAGGATGCGCTAACGTTTCCCTTCATCCCACACGACCAGCACAATGGGGATGGGTACGGTCCTCATCCTGTGGTTCAGGTTCGCCATTCGGGTGGTCTCGTGTTCCAGCGTCTACGATACCATTTCCCCCCTAGCGTTGCGAATATCATTCTACCTCTACGACCATAAATTGGCTGGGGCACCAGTTCGTAACACCCGCTTCCCACAACATTCAACTTGACCCCTGCCTCCAACACTGTTGCAGTAGTCCCCATCTCATCGCCTTTGACACAAGCGACCCTGTTACACAAATGCGCATCACCCCGTCAGTTCGGATGCACTCTCGGTTATACGTGGCGGCAGACGGTGCGTCGACTACGTGGGGTTATGTGGGGCAAGGTGATATTGGTCTTCCTTGGACTGGAACAGGCATCTGCGATGGTGGACCACGCGTGGTTTACGCATCTTGGGGCTGATCGACTCGACGTTGCTTGTATGGAGACTAATGTAAGTAGCTAGTGCAAATACGCTGACTAAAAACCAACCGAAAGATAAATAGTGAAGATCAACACACGTCGGGTGGTGGGGCGTCCCACGCTTCCCTGCATCTCTCGTTCGTGAAGAGAAGAATATGCAACGTGCTGTTGCGCGTTCTGATCTTCTCGTCCACTGTCGAGTGAAGGTGCAACCGTCCCATGCTCGGACTGAGACCTGATACAATATTACCTTCAACTTGGGTCACCGTCGAGGTGGCCATGCGGGAAATTGTCACACTACCGCACTTCAATGTCACGTAGCGATATTCTGCCGACACGGCGAAAGCATCTCATGTGTACGGACATTGTATACGGATAAACAACATCATCAGCACAAAAGGACGCGACGGCTACGCTGGGGATATAAAGATCTGACCCGAATAAGTCACCCCTTTCACGCATGACTAGGACCAGCAACGGCTATTTCCCTCTGCACCATCTCTATTTCTTCGCCCTGATCCATCTCCTCGTTGTGCACAGTGGTCTCGAACAAGAATGTGCCCCCTTCATCACGATTACTATCCATTGATGAGAAACTGAACGGTATGGTAGTGTCGGTGGAGGGTTTCGAGTTTTTTGGAATGCGGGCATATAATTTCCGCACGGTCAAGATGAATCGCGGGGCGAGTGTGACCGCGGGTACATCTTGCAGTATCCAAAACAGTACGTCGCTCCACCATAATTCGTCCGGTAGACCATTTGGCATGAAACTCAGTAGTTCCAGGAGTGTGTATGACAGGACTCTATCCATAGTAATTCACCATTAGCTTATTGGCATGGTAAAAGAAACGGAGGATAAGATATGGACATACGCCAGAAAGTAGAACATCCCTTCCCTCGTGAGAAGGGCCATGTAACGACCCAGTTCGAATCGCTTTGTCGCTCTATACATTTGAAGTGACTGCCTGAAAGATTGGATAGCTACCAGTCGACACATCAATCCGCCCAGAATGATCTGGGCAATGTCTACTGCGATTGTGATCTGTGCTCCCAGCGGGGAAACGGGTTGTAACACACAAAACGAAACATCAAGGACTTCGACTTGGGTAAAGTCTTCCTCTATGCGATTAAGAGAACAGCGGATATCTCATTACGCAGTGTTCACAATATGAAGCTTTGTTTCACATACCTGCAGACGTCCTTGTGCTCATCATGAGACATGCAACTAGAATGATGATGAATTGGATGGCATAAAACGTCAAGAGCGTGCGAAGGATGAACATCGATTTCTTGTACATCATCCAGACACGGGATATCATCATCACTGCATTTACCAGTGTGATTCATCTCGCCGGAAGTGAACATAAAAATCTTACTATCCGCGGCACTGTAAAAAATGAGGAGAGCCCATACTGAAATGATATTGAGAATGTCGCCTTAAAAATGACCCTCAGTGGAGTGGATATCTGAACATTGAATAAATGGGCTCACAACTATTGAAATATGATCAGTCGGTGAAAAATGAGGTCGGTTAGCAGAACAAGCAGCATGGGCACATACGCCTACGAACGTGTAGAATCTTTCAGTGTTTTCATTGGCTATCAGCAGTATAAGAAATCACCTTTGCAGGACCAGGCAGGGAAGAACTCCACACTTTTAATCGAGCTCAGCGGATCAGTTCGCCAAGTCAAAATTTCAAGGAGTAGACAGACCGATGGAAACGATTCTAGTGAACCGATCAGGATCATTTGATATGTACTGTAGTAGACGTAGACACACGTGATATAACACAGCCCAGAATAACGAGCCTGGAGGTTAACAACTGTTGGCCCAACATGATATCATGGATATTACTTGAGTACACACCAGAACGTAGAGTGTAGACCACCATGTCCACGGTTTAATCTGCCGTCATGTCAGATATGAAGTTTCCCTGCGAAACGCGACTGCTCACCCAGATGTACTCTATCTACAAACGTGGTTAGCCAGGCAAATCCATATGAATCATGCGGATGGATGTGGGGCATACCTCATCTGAGAATGTGAGCACTGAGAACAAAGTGTGATTCGTTAAATGTGAGAATAGCCATACGAACATGCATAGCGTACCGTAATCATATCCAACAGCGGTGAGGATCACGACTGGGGAGGACAGTTGTCAGTGAGACCGACCGAAACAATGCTAAAAGTCAACAAGCGTACGACTCGCATAGTTGCTCAGCTGAATGCCTATGACTTCCTGTTGGAGGGCGGAAGCCATGAAGTCGAGATGGTACAAAATAAGCTGACACACTCAAGCTCGCAAAGAATGAAAAGGCAGACGAACCGCTCCTATAGGTTGGATCGGGAAATTATGTAAGATGGCGGTGGCTATAGCGGCGAATAATTTGATAAGGTATTATGTACATCGGCCATGAGGTGGAAGCATGTCAAGAAGTCATTCAACGATGAAGGGCACAACGGGCGTGAGTGAATGTCATACCTAGATGTTGTAGTACACAGTCATCCCGAGAATGGTTCGATACGACTATGGATGACTCTGGAATATATCTGTCAAATCTTCAAAGAGCAGAAAAGCAGGATACAAGAGCGAGACGCGTGGATTATGGCAGCTCCCCTGCACTAAATGAATAGATTACGCCTACCTTCGCAGAACGGGCGTTATTGATCAGGATATTGATATTTGGAGACTGTTGTTGTTCGGCTGTTACGATCGTGCAAGGTAGTATTAAATTCCCAGTTGCAGCGACAAACGCGGGCTCACCTTGATTTCTACTGCCCGTTATACTAGTAAGGTCGCACAGTGCCCTCCCATCTATTGCAGCGCCTTCGAATTACCTATCAATGTATTTGGACGATTCTTCGAGACGACTGTAAGAAACCTCACGGTGATTGCAGTCTTTGAAGCCAAACTGTGAGTTAATAACGACTATCGGACAGTCTCAGCTCAAACACAACTAAGGTTCAGGGACACCAGGAAACGAGACGTGCAACATATACATCCATGCTCTGATTGATTGTACATCAAGCATTCATCGTGCTTCCTATGCGAAACCTTGAGGGTAAACGGCAATGGTTGAGTCCAATATCAAGTGTAAGTGTAACGTGCGGTTGATAATGGACATGAATATAATGCGATCCGGCACAATCCTTTTTACTCGGTAAACTTCGAGCATAGCTAGCGCGAATTGGATGTGAATGTACACAGCAGGGGAGCAGGGTCAAGGGTGTGGCGAAGGTGGTGGGGGAGGCATGCGTATTGTGCATGACCTTGTTCAGATCCGCGTGGGATGTGAAAGTGACGAGACGGGGACCACTGTAACGGTACTGGAGGTAGAGATTTAGTCGAACCCGTTAAAAAGACAACTGGAATTGGGTCCTCGACTATTTGTATGGTCATGGTTCACAACAGGATGGGGACAGGACCCGTAAGGTCATGATGTAGAATCAAGGACAACACCAGCGCATCGAGTTTGTTTACACTCTTTTTCTTGCTGCCTGTCACAGTACTTGTTGATCAGCTACGCATAGCGTGGAACGCGATATTGTCCAACGACACGATTTCTTGGGTAACATCCAAAACTTGGGCATGCACCCATTTGTCAGGTAGACACGATTGTACGCTGCACGGTCGCAGTCAAGCTTGCTTCTACCCGATCTGCTCCTTAGCGGAGATTGATTTGAGTATACAGCACCCTATCGGACATTCAAATCCAGATGGACGGAGTCCGATTGACGATGCCTGCCGAACCCTCTTCAATCCCAAAGTTAGTCTTTCTCCACTGACACTACACAACTGTTTACCAGGGAGGATTTCCACGGTTTCGCACCGATGGACACGGTTGAAGCTTTATGCACGGGCTGCGTCGGAAGCTTGGACCTCCTCGCAAACAGCGGGATGCTGCCATCAAGTTGGAGATCCGAACGCGGTACACCCAATTCGGAGGCTACAGCGTCTGCAGTGAATTGGATCGTGACGCCTGTACAATACCTAGACGAAGTATATTGAGTTTTCATAGTCTGTAATGGGCTTCTGAGATGACAGACGAAACATGGTTTATGAATATTGGCGAGTGAAAGAAACAAGGTATACCTATCGTTCGACGGGCATGTAGTCTTCAATTTGTATTATTTATTGATTGGATTTTAATCAATGCATTTTCGCCAGTGGCTTTTGCTCAAAGGCAATCGGCGAAAACAGACCGCATGTTGTCCAATGTTCAGAGGTGCAACCATCTCAGGTTCACACCGACACAATACTTTCAACTTGTCCTCCTGCGGATCAATGTCATGTAAGTCACCGTCAAACTGTCCTGGCAGCATCACTCATAGTGTCTCATATGCATGGACGTTGTACACAACATATACCCACCACAGCAGGACGCAGCGGTTACACTTGGGATATAAAGACCCGACCCGACCCAGTTACCTCCTTCACGCACGGGTAGAACCAGCTAGTCAGCAGGAACAGGTATTTCCCTCTGCACCGTCTCTATTTCTTCGCCTTGGTTCACCCCCTCGTTCTGCTCTGTAGTCTCGAACAAGAACGTGCCCCCTTCATCACGATTACTATCCATTGACGAGAAACGGAACAGTATGCTAGTGTCGTGTTCGGGTCCGCTTGGGATACGGGCATATAGTTTCCGCACAGTCAGGATGAATCGAGGGGCGAGTGTGAATGCGGGTACATCTTGCAATATCCAAAACAGTACATCGCTCCACCATAATTCGTCCGGTAGGACGTTCGATGCGTAAGTCAGCAGTTCCAAGAGTGTATATGACAGGATTCTGTGCATGGTAATTCAGCATTGACATGGTAGAAGATTGGAAGATAAGATGTAGACATACGCAAGAAAGTAGAACATGCCTTCTCTCATGAGAAGGGTCGCGTATTGGCCCGGTTCGAATCGTTTTGTGGCTCTGTAAATTTGAAGTGACTGTCTGATAAATTGAATGGCTACCAGTAGACACATCAAACCGCCGAAAACGATCTGGCCAATCTCCACCCCAACTCTGATCCTCGCTCCAAGCGGGGAAACAGGTTGCAACACGCAAAATGAAAAATCCAGGACTTCAACTTGGGTGAAGGCATCCTCTATGGGATTGGAAGAACGGCGGATATCCTGTTACGTAGTGTTCATGATATGAAACATGGTTTCACATACCTGTTGAGTTCGTTTTACTGAGCATGAGGCATGTAACTAGAAAGAGGATGAATTGGACGGCGTAGAACATCAAGAGGATGCGAAGGATGAACATTGGTTTCTTGTACATTATCCAGACACGGAGGAGCATCACCACTGGATCTACCAGTGAGATTCATCTCGCCAGAAGTGAAAGTGAAATCTTACTATCTGCGGCACTAAAAAAAATGAAGAGAGCCCATACTCCAATGATATAGAGGATTTCGCCTTAAAAACAACCTTCAGCACAGTGGATATCTGAACATCGAATAAATGAGCTCACAACTATTGAAATATGATTAATTGGTGAGAAATGAGATCGATCAGCAGAACAAGCAGCATGAACACATACGCCTACGAGCAGGTGGAATTTTTCAGTGTTTTCATTTATCATAAACAGTACAAGATATCACCTTGACGGGGCCAGGTAGGAAAGAAGTTCCAACTTTAAATCCCACCACATCAGCGCAGAACATCAAGAACCTCGAGATTTAAACATACTGAAGGAAAAAATTCTAGTTAACCAATTAACATCAAGTGATGTGTGTGGTAGAAAACGCGTAGAGGTACATGATATAACACAGCCCAGGATAACGAGCCTGCAGGTTGACAACTATTGGCCCAATACGGCGTCACGGAGATGGCAGAGGTACACACCAGAACGTAGAGCGTAGACCACCATGACCACGGTTTTCTCTGCAGCCGTATCAGAATACAAGGTTTCCCTGCGAAACATGACTGCTTACCCAGACATATTCTATCTATAAACGTCGTCAGCCAAGTGAACTCCTGCTATGCATCACGCCAGCAGACATTGGGCATGCCTCATCAGGGAACATAAGTACTAGCAGTCTTGAGGTTCATTAAACGTGAAGGAAGGCATATGGATGCGCATTATGTACCATAATCATATCCAACGGCAATGAGAGTTGCAACTGGAAAGGTAAGTGAGACCAACTGAACCAAATTTTAAAAGTCAATAGGCGTACGACTTGTGTAGTTGCAAAGCTGAATGCCTGTGGCTGCCAGCTGCAGAGCGGAAGCCATGTAGTACAAAGTAAACTGACACACTGAAGCTCGCAAAGAACGGCAGGACGGAATTTCAGAGATGAACCGCTTGGACTCTTATAGTGAAGGTTGGTCAGGGATTTATGTAAGATAGCGGTCGTTATCGTGATGGTGGCATCCGAAGAGTTTGACAGCACGTTACGCACATCTGCCACGAGGCAGAAGCTTCATGTCAAGGAGTCATTCGACGATGAATGGAACAACGAAGGTGGGTGAATGACATACCTATGGGCTCCACTGCACTAAATGAATGAATTGCGCCGACTTTTATCAAGCAAGTGTAACGTTCGAGTCGTTGATGATCGTGAAACTGATAGTAATCATTTTCACCGATAGAATATTGAAGAGACCGCGACACGTCGAGCATAGATTATCGGTTAAAGGCAGGTTAATAACGATAAGTCCAACAATGGGGTCTGTGATGCGGCGCAAGCATCCTACACCTGATTCATCAGCTGTGTGTCATCCGATATCACAAAAGTGTCAATGTCCCGGACAACTTGAATGGAAGATCATGCTGTAATTGATGCGCCGTAGGCCACATCAGGTATACCGTGACACACACGCACACACGTACGTGATGAGGAACCTTGTTAAGCATATGCACCCTCTGATAGCATGCTCGTGCAGCCACATTCCGTCCCTGCGCTTTGTCCAGGCGTCATATTGCTCCTCTAAGCCGTGTTTAAGGAATGTTCATGTTACCGCACTTCTTTGGCTCGGATCCTCTGCGACGCCTTGGATGTGGATGTGTACGAGAGGGTACGTCAATTGAACTGGGTCGAGGGATGTGATAAAGGTGTTGGGAGACGCATGCGTGTTATGCACGATCTTGTCCGGATCCGCATGCAATGTCAAATACAACGAGGTGGGGACCGTTGCAACGGTGTTGGAGGTAGGGATTTAGTCGGACGTTGTGAGAAGGGGACAATCAGAATTGGGTCCTCGACCAGTTGTATGGTCGTGGTTCACAACGGAATGCCAGCGCATCGAGCGTATTTGCTCTCTTTTCTCACCGCCTGACGCGACGAGACGAGAACAAAGCACAGCATATGGCTCATGCGCAAGGTAAGTTGAAAAACGTCAGGCTAGATTCCTTTGGCTGTGGGTAAGAGATAGAGTGAGAAGGCGACCTCTGATTGCGCCACGCAGTGATTCTGAATCACCCTCGGAAGAGAAGACAGGCTTGGGCACTGTAGAACAGTGGAAAAAGCAGTATAGAAAAGGTTCCGTCTCGATCGTCGGGCCGAAGCTCGACGAGATGCGGAGGTCAATCTGAGTACGTATCAAGTACCTTTGGCTGCACTGTATTGTCTCGGCCTGATGGACACCAAAAGCAAGTAGCTGACAGCCCAGCGTCCTGAACGCATTACGCAGTTCTCGTATCATGACCCCTTCGGCCATGGTGTCTCCCATTGATAAACCTCGGCATCAACTCTGCGAATCGGCAATCCCAAGGTGTAATCTCTCTGACGACATCACGCGACTGCGCTTTCCAGGGAGTATACCGGGTTTTCCATTGGTAGACACGGTTGAAGCTTGATGCACGTAGTACAGCACTAGGAGACAACCACACGGGCATACCAGTGGAATGTGCGCGCCGGTCGATCTCGTCCAGACTCTAGATATACGTCAAGTTAATACTTGTCTTCCATGGTCTGTAACTGGCTTCTGCAGTGATAGATGACATGTAGTTAATGAATCTTTTGGCGAGCGAGAGAAACAAGGTATAGCAATACCCTATTACTCGACGGGCATATGGCCTTGTATTACCTACTTGTTGTTTACTTTTGATCCATAAAATTCTTTCGCTCAAAGGCGATCTCTGTACTATGCACCTTACCATCCCACATTCTTATCTTCTTGCCGTCTACCATAGTCATAAGAATTTCATACCACGACGGCCGAGATTCGACATTCAACTTGTCCTCCTACCACTTGGTCACGCATGAAGAGATTACCCACAAGCCCGTTGTGCTTCATCGAGGACTGTCATGTCGAGTCATCTGATTCAAAGTATCTCACATGTACGGACATTGTATACACGCAGCAATTACAGTTGGGAAATAAAACGTGACTTGGCATAGTGGCCTCCTCCATCACGCGCAACTAGGACCGGCAACAGGTGTTTCCCTATTCACCATCTCTATGTCCTCGCCCTGGTCCATCGACTCGTTCTGCACAGTGGACTCGAATAAGAACGTCCCCCCTTCGTCACGATTACTATCCACTGATGAGAAACCGAACGGTATACTATTGTCGGTTTCGTGCGTGCTCGGAACGCGGGCATATAGTTTCCGCATAGTCAAGACGAATCGGGGGGTGAGTGTGAATACGGGCACAAATTCCAGTATGTGATCCGGTACGTCCCACCACCATGATTCGCCCGACGTAAGGTTTAGCGTGTAGTTCAGCAGATTCATGAGCGCATATGACACGATTCTATCCATTATAATTCAGCATTGGCCCATTGACATAGTAGACGAAATGGAAGGCATGGACATACGCAAGATAGTAGAATATGCCATCCTTCGTGAGAAGGGCCATGTATCGGCCTGGTTCGAATCGCTTTGTCGCATTGTACATTTGAAATGACTGTCTGATGAATCGGATAGCTAGCAGCACACACATAAATCCACCGAGAATGATCTGGATAATGTTTGTTGTAACTGCGATCCAAATTTCCAGTGGGGAATCAGACTGAAGCACGCAGAATGAGAAATCGGGCAGTTCAGCTTGGGTGATTACCAGCGCTATATGATTGGTAGAAGAGCAGTTATTCCATTATGCAGCGTTCATGATATGAAGCCTTGTTCACATACCTGTTGATTTCACTGAGGTTAGCATGATACAATCAACTAGAAGGAGGATCATTTCAATGATGTAGAACGTCAAGAGGGTGCGAAGGATGAACATCGATTTCTTGTACAATATCCATACACGGATGATCATCGCCACTGTATCTATCAGCGTGATTCATCTCGCTGGAAGTGAAAGTGAAATCTTACTATCTGCGGCACCAAAAAAGATGAGGAGCGCCCAGATTGAAAAAATATAGAGAATTTCACCTGAAAAGGGTCCTTCAGTATAATGAATATCTGATCATTAAATGAATGTACCCACAGCTGTTGAAATGTGATCAGTCGCCTAGAAATGACACCAATAAGAAGACAGAGTATGGATACGTACGCCTAAATTAGAATTTTTCAATAATTACAATGATCATCTGGTATACGAAATTAGCTTTACAACAGGTACGAAAGACGTTCCCGCTTTAATTGAGCTGGATCAGCTCACCAAACTTGGATTTTTAACCTTGGTTGAACATACAGAGGGTAAAAGGTCTAGCAAACTGATCTGTATTAATTGATGTGTGTGGTACATGCAGACATACATGATAAAACACAGCCCGGAATAACGAGCCTGGGAGTTGTACATCAGTTGGCTCAGCATGGCATTATGGAGATGCTGAAGATACATACCAGAACATACAATGTGGAAATCCACGACCACGGTTTGCTCTGCAGCCATAATCGAATATACGGTCGCCGTGGGGAAGCAATCACTTACCCAGATGTACTCTATCTACAAACGTGGTTAGCCAGGCAAATTCCTGTGTATGAGGAAGACGGATGTGGGGCCTACTTCAGCTGGGAATGTAAGCACTGAAAATGGGGTAAAGAATTATTAAACGTGAGGAACATACGCATGCATGACTTACTATAATCACATCCAACGGCAGTGAGGACCACAACTGGAAAGGACAGTGAGACAGTCTGAAACAATGCTGAAAGTCAACAAGCATACGACTCCCATAGTTGATCAGTTGAATGCTTGTAACTGCTTGCTGCAAGGCGGAAGCCATGTACTTGAGACGCTACAAAGTACGGTGACACAGTGAAGCTCGGAAAGGACCACAAGACAGAATTTCAGAGGGGAAGTGCTCTTGTATCAGGAAAATATGTAAGATAGCGGGCCATCCAAAGAATTTGAGAGGCCATTACGTACATCGGCCATGAGGCGGAAGATATCAAGGAGCATTGTGTGTGGCTGTTGATTGTTCAGAAAGGTAATCCTCACTTGCCGCACAGCCGCGAACTTGAAGGGTTTGGTTTCCAAGACCTACCACTGGGGATCCTTAGTACAACTATCTCAAATGATCCCAGTCCATTGGTAGACTTGCCAAGTAATTCGGAGGTGCCAAAATGGATGGGAGAGGATATCCACGTGTCATCCAACATTGGTACAGAAGTCCCACACTGAATGGAAGATTACTTTTAATAGCCTTATCTGATGCGCAGATAGTATCTGCCATATCTCCATTTGGCCGCGGCCACCGCTTTCCGGACCATGCAACCATCCCGCCGTGTATATATCGTTCCTTCAAGTCTCAAGATGTGTGCGAGGGAGTGTTGATGTCACCGCACGTCTTTGGTTGTTCAAACTGCAAATATGTGGAGAATCTCTTGGGGAGGGTACCTTAATTGGGCGGTGTGATAAGGTGGGGGACGCGTGCGTGTCATGTATGATCTTGTTTGGATCCGTGTACGGTGTGGAAGGCGAGGACTATTGCGACAGGTCAAATGGAATTTGTCTTGGTTCCCCAGAACCCGGGATGCTGAGGACAGGACTCCCGGGCCTAAGATTGTCACGTCGGTCTTGTAGAATGAACGGCAATGCCAGCGCATCAAGCTTATTTGATCTCCTTTTCTGCCGCCTGCAGTGCCAGTCCAGCACTTAACATATGATCAGCCACATGATAGAACGTGAGCCTCACGAATCAACCTACTTATTTCTCACAGGCTTTGCAGACATTAAATAACATTGTCGCTATAGCCTGAGAAGAACCCGTAACGCAGCCATCGTGAGTCGCCCTCTCTTCCATTTCTATCTCTCGCCCTGCTGTTCCTGTATGTTCTGCCAGTGCTCAGTCTATCCGCGAACACCATCGCGCTCGCTGCACTGCCATCGCTGGTGGCCAATGTCAAACCAAATACCGCGTTGATCTCGCTCCCACCGTATCAACCTCGACCATCGCGTTGCTAATGGTGAATTGTCATAAATGGCATCCTGTCGTTCACACTACTCAATTTGGTGGGTTTTATAGGAAGGAAACGTTACATCAAAGTTGATCCAGCTGCTTGAAGTACTGAATGCGATTGGGCAATTTATACCTGCATTCACCCTCACCCCTTACTTCATATTCAATTTGCACAGCACTGCGGCACGCAATCGGATATGTAGATCCTCCTTGGATCGATGATTCTGCAAAATCCTTAGGAGCGACTCTTCAGTCCCATGATCTGGAACAGCGCATCCGAATCAAGGCTTTCAAGCTAGCCTCTGGTCAGGGAGTATACTGTATTTTCCATAGGTTTGGACCGATAGATGCACGGTTCAAGTTTGATGCATGGCCTGCGTCGCTTGAGGCCACACCGCGCCGGCTACGGTATGTACACCCAATTCAGCGTTTGCAACGGACGAACCAGATCATGCTGCCTATAGACGGCAACAGGGCATCAGCGTGCCAACTGACAATGCTTCGATCAAGTTCAATGGTGTTATCACTCATACCGGTTTGACTCGGACCTTGGAAGGTTAGGGACGGTTATCTCCCTATCTAATGGGCTTCCTACGGCCATCCGCAGGAGACTATACCTAGACAGATTGGAAGCGCCAATGCACATCTTCTGATACTTCAGTAGTAGTTACAAATCCTGAAGCATTTGTTCTTTAATAAGCCTTTGATGAATGCAAGTTGTGCAAGCTTCACCAGAAACATGGTAAGACCCAGGCTCGAAATATATACCAGACATGGTCCACATAGACTCTGCGTATAATAGATAACATAATTGCCACGGACAGGCGCAGCAATTGCGCTTCGAATACATAAACCAAGTATCACACAGCTGCTTCCTTCACACACCCAGGTTACTGACAGAATTTCGAATCTCCACTTCTTCCATCTCTATCTCATTGCCGCGCTCTAACATATCGTCCTGCCCTTCTCCGTTTGCGAAAATGACCACACCTGCAGAAGCACCATTGCTAGAGGCCGATATCAAACCGAATGCTGTGTCGATCTCATCTCCACGTCTACCTCGAAGATCGCGTGCATAAAGTTCCCGCAAACTCAAGATGAGCCGGGTGGTGAGTGTAAACGTGGGTACAAATTGCATCGTCCCAAACAGCACTGCCCACCTCACTTCAACTGATGACGTGTTTTGCAAATAACACAGTAGATCCGTGAGTGCATATGACAGGGTTCTATCCATAACAAGTTAATATCAGCCCATTGACACGGCAGAGACAACGAAAGATAAGACGTGGACATACGCAACAAAGTAGAATAGACCTTCCCTCGTGAGAAGGCTTACATAACGACCCAGTTGGAATTGCTTAGTTGCTCTGTACATTTGAAGTGACTGCCTGATGAATTGGGTAGCAATAAGCAGGCACATCAATGCACCGAGAGTGATCTGGACGATGTCCAAAACAATTTCTATCCAGGCTGCCAGTATGGAGTTGACTTGGATCGTGCAAAACGAAACACCAAGCACTTCAACTTGAGTGGTGACCGGCGCTATATGATTGGGGTTCTGTTACGAAACGAATATAACATGAAGCTATGTTTCACATACGCAGGGACTGTATGACTTCGAGCAAGATACAACTGACTAGAAATAGGATGACCTCCATGGCGTAGAAGATCAAGAGGGCACCAAGGATCAACCTTGACCGATTGTACAGTGCCCAGACACGGAGGATCATCATCACTACATGCACCAACGTGATTCATGTGACCGGAAGTGAACATGAAACCTTACAATCCGCGGCACCAAGAAAGACGAGAAAGGTCCAACTCAAAAAGATATCAAGAATCTTGCCTGAAAAACGGTCCTTCAGTAGAGCCGAATGGAAACATTAAATAGTAATAAAATGTGCTCACAACTGTTGCAACATGGGCCGTCGGTTAGAAATGGCACTAATTAGCAGAAGATGAAGCATGAACACGTACGCCTACAAGCAGTTAGAATGTTTCAGTATTTCGATCAATCCTCGATGGTGCAAGAAATCACCATTGCAGAACCGGGTAGAAAAGAAGTCCCCACTTGGATCGAGCTGGATCAATTCAAGAATCTTTGAATTTCAATGCTCGAACGCACGGAGGGAAGAAATTCTAGTGAGTCAGTCTCAATCAATTGCTGCGTGTGTTGTAGTACACAGACATACGTGATAAAACACAACCCAACATAACGAGTCTTGAAGTTAACAATAGTTAACCCGGGATGGCACATGGAGCTGGCGAGAATACCTACCAGAATGTACAATGTAGACACCCATGTCCAGGGCTGATTCTACAGTCATATCAGATATATAGTTGCCGGCGAAAAGTGGTCGCTCACCCATATATATTCCATCTGCAAATATCATCAACTAGGTACCACGCCAATAAACATGGGCATACCTCATTCGAGAATGTAAGTACTGATGATGTTCAGGTTCATCAGATATAACGAAACATGTACGGGCACGTATGACTTACTGTAATCATATCCGACAGCGGTAATGATCACAACTGGGAGGGACAGTGAGATTCACTGATGAAAGGCAAAAGGGCAAACAAGCATACGAGCCGCATAGTCATTCTGCTGAACGGCTGTGATCTCCTGCTGCGGAATGGAAGCCATGAGGTTAAGATACGAAGTATGCTGAAATGCTGAAAGTCGCAGAAAACAATAAGGTGGTGTTACAGAGAAAAACAGCTCTTAAAAGAGATAAACAGCTCTTAAAAGACAATGTTGACATGAAATCATTCAAGACAACGTTTTCCATCCTGTGGTGATATGAATGTGGGCAACATCAAGAATTTGATGGGGGATCACATCGGCCTCTAGCAGGTCAGTAAGGTGGAAACATGCGAAGACATCGCAACAAACGCGGATGAATGGCATACATGGCATGCCGATGGAGTTCCCAGTATACTGTCATCTCCGGCACAGTCGATATCGTCGTGAATGACGGTGGAATGGTCTTGTACATCTGTAGAAGCCTCGATTGAAAGGTAATGACATGGATACGCAAGCGCTCACTGCCAGACCCGAGAACAACAACAGCTCTATTGCATTAAATGAATACTTTCACGGAAATTGGCGACTATACATAGCTCTTCCAGTGAAACTTCGAGAAGCCATTGTGAGAGGCCGTTCATCACAGGGAGATGGCTTCTATTGGCCACGATAAGCAACGCCTCTCCGTTACAGAATTGCCCGACATTCTGTCATCCGTTGGGGCTCAAAATACTTGTTAAGTTTGGCACTGAGTTCGGACGGCCATTTTGGATGGTCGAGAGGCTACCGTCCCACGATGAGATGAGACGAACCTTGCCCAATTGTAGACCTTTAATTCCAAACCCCTCGCAAGCGCGGTGAATATTCTCAGACCTTTTCAGTTCCCTTTAAATCCTGAAAAATGCTGGTTTCCTCAGACAACAGTCCTTCTACGTTGCTGAGATAGGAACCACACCTATATTTGCTCAGTTTCCAACTAACGGGTAGGACGGACGCTAGAATTCTAATGTTAATATTCCCTGTACTGTATTGATAAAATACATTCATACCAGAGTATAACGTCGCTTGTATATAGTGTCACCAGACCTTGTTTCGACTTGACTTTGTTTGTATTCGAAACATGGGAATCGACCCTCAGTACCTGAATGACACTCGGACAAGATCTAGATACTTGCAGATTTGACGTATGCAGCATGCCATGATGCCATCAGAGAAACTGCCATCAGCATCATGGTTCAGTCCTTACATCCCAGGGAAATATACTGTTGGGTTTGGTACTCGCATCGCACAGTTGCGTATTTTTACGCCATGGGTCAACAGGTTTGTTGATCAGAGTATCATCGCCGGAATATGAAACCGTTTGTGATGGGGGGTCTGAGCTAAGATATGATTAGCGGATGATGATTAATGAAGGTTCACCAACGTCTTTATGGAGTCTTGCAATCAAAATAAAGAAATGGTTTCCATTGCTTCGTTGTCCTTTGTCTTCTCTCGTGTCAATGGTGGGGACATAAAGCTGGTGCTCAGAATTGGCTGTGACGATGCCTTTTCTGTCGCATTGCCTGCCGGCGTCGGTGGTTTCAGTGGCAAACGATGGCATTATTCGTTCGTCGTCGGCCGTGGGTCGAGTTCCAGAACTCATCTTGCTTGTAGAGTTTGATAACGTTGTCGACCGATCCTTTGCGGACGGCCCAGAATTTATGTTAATGCCAGAAGAAGCTGATGAATGCAACGATTCTCACCTTGCAAAAGTTACTCCCACAACCTGGCTAGAAGAACATCGTTCGCGCAAAGGACCCGAGGCTCAAAGACTTGACTTAACGATGGAGATATGGTAGAATCACCTGGCAAGAGGTCTTGTATCAGCACTACGTGCAGTCGCCATGAAGGGCATTCTTAGCAATAGATCGATATGTGTTCTTACCAGGTGTCGCTACAATTAATACTTGGCACCATTCAACGGGAACAGTGTGTGCTTCTTGCAGAAAATGCTGAACGCAATTCCGTCCTGAAGCGTCGTTCTCACGCCGGCCCATGCTGACAAGTAGGCACTCCGTACTTGTGACAAAGGTCACGAAAATGAGCAGTTGTGCCAGCCCAGAGCGCAAGCGAACGCAGGGCGAATGGAAGTCACTACTCTAGGGCATGAAAAGCGATGAGTTCACTGCTCCCGTGTACCAGGCCTCCCCGACTTGCGCTTCCATCAAACTCTCTTCGTACTTCTTTGTGCCAACGTTCAGCATCACCCTCTGGGTAACATCTCGCGGTGCGCCCTCGCGACTAGTCACCATCCTACCGCTACCACTCCACTCGCCATTCGGAGCATTGCCACACGGGTTCACGACCCCTCCAACATCTTTGATGCCATCGTCAAAGTGTTACTGCTCGGACGTGTCTTTGAGGAGGAACATAACGCCTGGACGAAGCTCCAGAAGTGAGCAGCTGCATGGGCTACTATTGGAGGATGCAGATATCAGTCAAACTTGCCAGTTTGGATGCGCTCCCAATTTCCAGATGTGTGGCAGCTACATGGGGCAAGGCGATGTTGATCTTCTATGGATTGGAAAGGGCTTCTGCGATGATGGACTACGTGACAGTGGTCGAGAATATTAGAACGTATGACAGCGTGTTGCACATTCTTCTCTTTGCGAGCGCGAGGAGCAAGGAGGTGTAGGATGCACTGCTCGGCGGATGTGTTTCGTTATTTATCTCCCGATTGGCTTTTGATAATGCGTTTGCGCTAGCTATTTACGCTCGAAGATGGACTCGATACCAGTGGGCTGAGACCTGATACGACATTACCTTCAACTTCTCCGGGTCACCCTAGCGGTTCCAAGTGAAACCATCACACTACCTCACGCCAATGTCATGTACATTACCACAGCTCTGTCAGCAGGGTTAATTTAGCGGAGCCATCATTCAAAGCATCCCATGCGCATGGACATTGCATACAACAATCATCACCATCATCACAGAAAGATGCAATGATTAAGCGAGTCACCTTCATGCACGACTAGGACCAACAACAGGTACATCCCTCTGTACCATGTGTATATATTCGCCCTGGTCCATTCCTTCGTTCTGTAAAGTGGTCACGAATAAGAACACGCCCCCTTCACCACGATTACCATCCATTGATGAGAAAGGGTGCGCTGTACCAGTGTCGTTTTCGTGTCTGCTCGAAATGCGCACACATAGTTTGCGCACAGTCAAGATGAATCGGGGGGTGACCAGTCGGGATGTGCTGTGGCCATGGTGTGACGAGCGGGGACTCATGAGGCACGGGTGCGAGGTCATACGTGGGCGGCGATTCAGACTCAACGGTGTCAGTTAATCATTCACAGAATGTCATACGGACTTTGGGCAAAATCAACAACATCAACAACACAGAAGAAAGACGTGATTACATTTGGGACATCAAGACCTAACCTAAGGCAGTCCCCATCAAGATGAGTCGGGGAGTGAGTGTGGATGCGGGTACAGCTTGCAGTATCGGATACAGTATGCCCCACCATAATTCATTCCGTGGGATGTTTGGTACGTAACACATCAGATCCACGAGTGTATAGGACAGTATTCTATGCAGAGTAATTCACCGTTAGCCTATTGGTATGGTGGAAAAAATGGAAGATAAGATGTGCACTTACGCAAGAAAGTTAAGTAGACCTTCCTACGTGAGATGGGTCGTGTATCCGCCTGTTTCGAATTGCTTTGTCGCTCTGTATATTTGAAGCGACTGTCTGATAAACTGGCTAGCCACCAGCAGACGTTGTCCAATCTTTATCGGCGGATTGATGTACCTATCATTAGTTGATCCATTCCGCCAAATGAGAAATCGAGGAGTTCGACTTGGGTGGTTACTGACGCTACGAATTAGGAGAATAATATCCGGTTGCGTAGTGTTCATCACATGAAGCTTTGTGTCACATATCAGCTTTGTTGTGATGAGTATGAGACCAGTAGCTAGAAATAGGATGACTTCGACGGCATAGAAGATCAAGAGGTGCAAAGGATGAATACCGGTTTCTTGTACAATATCCATACACGAAGGATCATTGCCACTGCATCTATCAGTGTGATTCATCTCATTGGATGTGGAAGTGAAAATGTCATTCAGTAAAGTAGATAACTCAACATTGAATGGATGTACTTACAACTATCGAAGTTGGTGAGAAGTAAGATTGACCAGCAGAACGAGTACCATGAACACGATTCGTCAGTGTGCTCATTAACAATCATCAGTTTAAGAATTCACCTTTGCAGGACCAAGCAGGAAAGGACTCCCCACTTTGATCGAGCTTGATCAAATCGACAAGTCAGAATTTCAAGTGACAGAAGACACCAATGGAAAATTTTAATCACGATCAATTGATATGTGCAGAAGTACATGTAGACATTCACAACAAAACACAGCCCAGAATAACGAGCTTGGAGACTAACAACTGTTGGCCCAGTGTAGCATTATGGAGATAGTGAGGGTACGTACCAGAACACAAGGTTTTCCTGTGAAAAGCGACTGCTCACCTACATGTGGTTTATCCATGAAGGTTTTCAGGCAGGCGAATTTCTATCCGTCATACCAATGGAAATTGAGCGTACCTCATTCACGAGTGTAAGTACTGGCAACGTTGAGGTTCGTTACGCATCAAGCAACACACAGACAGATGTTGCTTACGCCAATCAAATCCGACGGCAGTGAGGACCGTAACTAGGAAGGGCAGTGAGACGTCTGATGAATGCCTAAGGGTCAACAAGCATACGAATCATGTAGTTGAATGGCTGTGACTGCTTGCTGCAGGGCAAAAGCCATGAAGTCAAGATAGTATACAGTAAGCTGAAACACTGAAGATCGCAAAGAACGATAAGACGGAATCTCAGAGACGAACCGCTCTCATATTGGGTGTCAGAAATTCATGTAAGATAGCGGCGGTCCAAAAATTTGATGGGACGCTACTAATCGGCCGAGTGTTGACACCAAAGCTTGAAGCATGTCAAGGAGTTATTCAATGATGTATAGCAAAATAGACACGGACAAATGACCTACCTATAAATGTTTCGTCTTTAGTACGCCGTTATCCCTAGACTTGGAATCGTCGATGTGGCTGTGGATGACTGGAATATATGTGTTAAGCCCCCGAAGAGCGGAAAATAATGTGCTCAAGAGTTAACAAACATACGAATCACATCGTTGTTCAGCTGAACGGCTGTAACGTCTTGCTGCGGAGTGGGCATCACCATGATGAACTTAAGGTATTGAAACACTGAAACCTGCAAAGAACGACAAAACGAGGCGAAATGTCTGGTTAGTCGATGTTGGGTCAGTAAATCATGTAACCTGATGGCGGAGATCGTGGTGATATTTATGAATGTAGTCCATCCAATGATGGGACAGCACCCGGTCGTCCTCACAAGTAAGAGTATGGGTAGTGGCATCGGCGCCATGCAATAGCACAACATACCAACAAACTTTCAAGCTCCAGGCTGTCGTTGACCAGGAAGAACGAGGAGATGTGAACCAGCGGTGTGAGATCATACACTGGCAATGGCTGCAATCAGAGGCAGGGTGCGGCGGGAAGATGGAAAAGATGTCGGTGAACGTCTGTACAGAGAATTGAGTGGATACATAAGACGCACTGTTGCAGCAGAGAATCTAAAGTCGAATGAATCCCGAGTCGAACAGACCTGGGTTTGTGTCATACATTGGCGGCAGGCGATACGTCTCGCTCGGGTGAAGACTACGAAGAGGAAAGAAGCCTGGTGTGGGGACAGAGGGAAGATTAGAATAGGGCAGTGCAGTGGAGGAGTGGCATTGATCGTACAAGTTAGGGTGGAATGACTGACCACCCTTTCGTCGAGTCGAGCTTGCATCTATGATAGCAGCTGACACATCGTCTTTCCCTTTTGTAACCAGACTATGCAGTAGCATGTAGAACAGGGAACAGTACTCACTCCCTCGTCGTTTTGAAGTGGGGTTGGTTAGCTGCTTTGATGGGGGAAAAGCCTTAAGGTGTATCAGCCTTTAAGGTGTATCAAGGGTAAGGAGAACTCAGTTCAGCTGTGTCGGGGGCCAGATTACTTCTTGAAGTCCATGTCTAACATTGGGCGCAAAGAGCCGATGACGGAGCGTGGGAGTGGCAGTGACTGTGCCCTTATAGACCCAATCGACTGCGTGTTGGCCATATGCGAAAACATTACCTTATAGACCCACTGCACAAGTTAAGCAAGTATTATCCTGTCAGCGGAGTCGGTCATCATTCATAGTATCTCATATGCACAGACATCGTATAAAACGTATCATGAAACACAGTGGGACGGAGCGATTGCAGTTGGGAAATAAAACCTGACTTGACATAGTGTAGGCCTTCATCACACGCGACTAGGACCGGCAACAGGCGCTTCCCTATCCACCATTTCTATGTCTTCCCCCTGGTCCATCCGAGTCCCCTCGTTCTGCACAGTGGACTCGAATAAGAACGTGCCCCCTTCGTCACGATTACTATCCATTGATGAGAAACCGAACGGTATGCTATTGTTGTTTTCGTGCGTGCTTGGAACACGGGCATACAGTTTCTGTATAGTCAAGACGAGTCGGGGGGTGAGTGTGAGTGCGGGGACAAATTCTAGTATCGGATCCAGTATGTCCCACCACCATGATTCGCCCGGTAAGAGATTTGGTATGTAACTCAGCAGATCCATGAGCGCATATGACATGATTCTGTCCATAATAATTCAGCACTAGCCTATTGGCATAGTAAAAAAATGGAAGACGTGGACATACGCAAGAGAGTAGAACATACCATCCCTCGTGAGAAGGGCCATGTATCGGCCCGGTTCGAATTGCTTTGTTGCGTTGTATGTTTGAAGTGACTGCTTGATAAATTGAATAGCTACTAGCAAAGACATCAATCCGCCGAGAATGATCTGGATAATGTTTGCTGCAATTGAGGTCCAATTTTCCAGTGGAGAATCATACTGAAATACGCAGAATGAAAAATCAAGCACTCCAGCTTGGGTGATCACTGGCACTATATGATGGGGGAAATAGCAGATATTCCATTATTTAGTGTTCATAATATGAAGCCTCGTTTCACGTACCTGTTGATTTCACTGAGGTTAGCATGAGAGCATCAACTAGAAGGAGAATGATTTCGATGATGTAGAACATCAAGAGGGTGCGAAGGATGAACATCGATTTCTTGTACAATATCCATACACGGATGATCATCGCCACTGCATCTATCAGTGTGATTCACCTCGCTGGAAGTGAAAGTGAAATCTTACCATCTGCGGCACCGAAAAAAATGAAGAGCGCCCAGATTGCAGCAATATAGAGGATTTGACCTGAAAAAGGTCCTTCAGTACAATGAATATCTGAATATTGAATAGATATACTCACAACTGTTATAATATGATCAGTCGCCTAGAAGTGACCACATTCAGAAGAAGACAATGTGTGAATACGTACATCTAAGTTAGAAATTTTCAGTGTTTACGAGGAATATGTGGCATACGAAATCACCTTTGCAACATGCACGAAAGACGTTCCCGCTTTAATTAGGCTGCATCAGGAAAAAGCATTTGTGGCTGTAGCGGCCTATAGCACCCCGCATAGCTATATAGCTGATGTAGCACTATGTCGTCACTTTGCATACCACATCACAAATGATGATCTATATAGACTATTGTAGC
>JBBPLC010000064.1:0-100114 GCA_038089535.1 Hemileccinum rubropunctum
TGTAGGGCAAGAGTTAAGGCTATTGATGACCCTGCAAGGGTCAGAGCTGATTTCTTTTAGTTCTCTTGCAATTATAAAGTCTTTCTAAAATGGCCCAACATTGGGACACTTATTTGAGCCACTGTAGGTCCTGAACTATAACAGTACAGGAGGGGACTACAGTATATATAGTGAGGGACGATGGGTTTAGGGCTGGCTCCTGTACTATAGGGCTGGTGTGAGATAAATAGGAATGTAGCTACCATGAGGTGTCCATGAGATTACCATGAAGTATGACATCAGTAGACATCATAGCCTAGACCGATGAGGTCATAAGCATCCAGACCTATGATGACATCACATCATGTGACAAGGGAGGCTAGACTATCATAGGGACTAGACCATCAACATGATACAATAACTGGGAGATAAGATAAGATAAGCATTCAGTGCTATAAAATGTAGCAAGTCCTATAACACACATGACTAGTGCACATGACTGTGAGAACCCTCACATGACCTGAGGCCTAGTCCATGACATCATTATGACATCATGCCTCATGCCATTTTCATTTCCATTCATTTCACATGAGTATGCTTCTTTCTTCCCATATGGACTTCTCACCATACTCATGTTCTCCTCATTATTGTTCTTTTCACCCGGCCCTAAACTATTTAGGACTCAGATGACCTACCCTAAACTTCCCATACTTACATATATAAACCTGTTCCCTTTGTCATCTACTCCTCAGTCCTATTCACTTGATCTCCTCTCCATTTGGGGCTGGGATTACTTCAAGTACTACTCTGTTTTCCTTTACTCTGCACTTGCTGCCTTGACCCTTATTACTGGGTCCTCTTGTATGTTTTACATCTGCACCATTGTCATTGAAGCCTTCTCATTCTTCATTGTCATTCATGTCTGGCTCGATCCCACTACTCAAAGTATCATCACCATTGCCAAGGTCACTGCTCCCCTAAATTAGGGTAATGTCTTAGGTTTTAGTTTTAGTCCCATTTCACCAAGTATATCAGCAAATCAGCAAAAATCCTCCACACTCTTACAGACTTTTATAGAATCACCACTTTGACCATAGTAACCCACAGAGGCCCACAGAATTATCACTTACACCATAGTAACCCATAGAAGTCCATAGAATTGCCACTTTGGGCAAAGTAATCTCTAGTACACTTTCCTTTCCTTCATGGGACTAATTTCTCAAGAACCAATAAGAGAACCTCTTTAATTTTTAGGGCCTTATTTAGATTAATAAGAACTATATTTTTCATGCTTAGATATATTCTAAAAACAAGTATTCTCAGGGGTTAAAATATTGTCTATTTCATATTTATCTCTAGAGCATATACAACTATATATATATGTATGTATATTGGCTACCTAGACCATCTTCTAGAGATTTATATTTTCTATATCTTACCCATCAGAATTGGTTATGACATTATTAAGATATCAGTATTATAAAAGCAAGCATTACCTTTTTGAGTCACTGTATGTAGTACAATAAACTATTGAATGTACTATGCAGCACTACATAAAACTTCAGATGCAATACATACAAAGTACTATAGTAGCTTGAATAAGTGTCCCAATATTGGGCTATTTTGGAAAGACTTGATATTTGCAAGAGAACTAAAATATATCAGTTCTTACCCTTGCAGAGCCATTAATAGCCCTAACTCTTACCCTGAAGGTGAGCCCTTAATCATGAGATTTGGTTGCTTATTTGAGCAACATTTCTAATCTGTAATTTTAGTACTTTATATGTCCTCCCTTTGCCTTTATTATTGTCTCTAGTCTTCTAGGCATGCTTTCTACCAATCTTTGACATTCCTCAATCTCTATTTTGCCCCATTCCACATCAATACTTTCCCAAAGCTTCCAAATCTCTCCTAGTGGTGTTGCATAGCTATTGAGCTTCTTTTTGAGAATTTTTTAGAGATGTTCAATAGAACCAGGGTCTGGAGATTGTGCTGGCCAATCAACAACCTTGATATCTTGAGTTTCTAGCCACTCCTAGGCTCTTTTAGAAATATGCTTAGGGTCATTATCTTATTGAAAGATAATGCTCTCTTCAGGAATCCCAGAATTTTGCATAGTAGAAAGTAGATTATTCTCCAAAAAAGAGATATACTGCTTAGCATTCATTCTCCCTTTCACCTCTGCAAGGATTCTCACTCCATTCTAGCCTATGCATCCCCAAACCATCAAGGAACCTCCTCCAAACTTTACTGTTCCCTGTACCTCCTTGTCTTGCAAAGGTTTTTCTGTCACTTTTCACATATACTTTCTTTCATCTGACCTGATCCTGTTGATCTTGGTTTCATCTGACTAAATTACCCTAGTCTAGCCCTCCACAGTCCAATGTTGGCACTTGAGAGCAAAGTCTAGCCTATATTTCCTATATTGTATGATAAAAGTGGCCTTTTTGTCTTGACTACAGCCTTTAAAGATACAGACTTTAGCACATTGTGAATGGTTTGTGAATAGACAGGAGAGAAAAGGGTAGAATTGGTGAGATGGGTTGCCTGGACAGTATTTTCAACCTTGTTAAAGGTAATACTAGAGATAATTCACCTTTTGTCAATAGATAAAAGCTTGAAAAGAGGGTCTAATTTAATGTTTTCCCTGCCTGGATGAATCTCTTTGATACCCCTGGCCACAGTGAACTTCCCCAGACCAGTTTGGGAGGATATTCTCCTAGCAGAAAGGCTAGATTTAAAGAGAAAGAGGAGTGGGCTCTAGTAGAGATAGAAATGGACTTTATTATGAAGAAGGTTAGCTAGGTGGTATTTCTGCTCTTTATAGTGCCCATAGTTATGTAACTTACATAATGAGACAGGGGTAAAGCACAGCATCCATCAGAACATTATGTTATTTACCAAAAAATGACTAATAACATTATGCTCAAATAAGTATCCCAATAACATGTCATTTTGAAATTGTTATATCTCAGTGTCATGGCAACCAAATCACATGACTGAGGGCTCATTTTCATGGTGGGAGTTAGGGCTATTAATGGCCCTGCAAAAGTTAGAGCTGATACATTTTAGTTCTCTTGCAAATATCAAGTCTTTCCAAAATGGCCCAACATTGGCACACTCATTCAAGCCACTGTAGTTCTGTGAAAAACCAACCAATGTCTTGATTGTTTGTAAAATTAATAACAATTCAGTGAGATGTGATCAAATCAAATTCTACCAGTATTCTGTTTTTTCCATATGAATGAGCAGTATAATGGCTGGAATTCTCTATCTGTGATAAATACAAACTGCTATTTATTTTATAAAGACTAAGAAATTGGCTGATTTTTCACAGCATCTACCTTGCATATGGCACAGCACATCTAAAGGCTACACCGAGCCTACACATGGTTGCAGACAAGATTGAAACAGTATCCCAATACTTATCCTAGTGCACGTGCTCGCAGACAAGTCCAAAAATGGACTTGCCACTCATATGACTGTGAGAATCCGCGCCGCCTTCAAAATTTTCATGGATTTTAGTAGACCGTCCATCTATCGACGGTTTACCTCGCGCTGACCGGGCTGGTCACCAGACTAAGTATGTGGTATACACTACATTACGCTGTACACCAAAATTGTGTTTCAGTAACAAAATTTCCAGGCCTAAAGTCCATCGTATAATAAAACTAGCCATATCTTCGGGCAGCAACAGTCACATTCTCGTTCAAATAGTCTACGACGGGCACATACGACGCCTAGTACACATTTTACATCAGTTCACGTTCGTCGGTACGTCACGTCATGGGAAAACCACTCACTCCAACCATGAAAAGGTTGATCACGTTCAAAGAAGCGGGCCCGGCAGGGAAATCCTGTGGAACCTTGACGATATAGTTTGCGTAATAGTTCGGGGGCTCAGGGATGTAGGGCCCTTGGTAGAGGATGTTGCCCATGGCATTGCTCGCGGGGTAGCACTTGCCACCAGGGCATTGCGCGAGACCGACGACGATGGCGACGACATCAATGTTTTCGGGGTAACCCTAAGCAAACGGGTGAGCGGGAGACGTATCATTAGTATGTGCGTACTTACTTCCATGCCAACCTGCACGGTGATGTCGCTGCCAGCGGTCAAAGTGGCTCCAGGGTGAGGATATGTCAAAAATGTCTCCTGGGCCAAAGCAGAGCAAGCCGCGAGAGCAAGCGAAAGCGCGGGCGTGAAGAAACGCATGATGATGATGGTTCTGAACAGGAAGAAGGCGCAGCTAGAGAAGGAGGCAATTGATATTGGGTGCTCAATGTTGTCGATGCTTCCCGCGTCGCGCCAGCTTTATATCCCTGATCATTAACTTTGGTCCGGAAGGTAATTTGTCTTACCACCTCGCCCACTCTGCGACGGTGTATGTCCATCATTCGGCCATAATCGGAGACGCTTAGCCGTGAATATGACATGGCTACGCCCCATGGCTCAAAGAGGCTGTGGACAAAGTTGATCGGCCTTGGATCATGACAAGAGACCTGATTGCGCATCATGATAGACAACCGTGAAGCCCAACAATCTCAGCTGAACCACCATCCTAACAATAAGATCTGAGTGACCTGCGCAAGGAACGAACGTCGATCCGTCACCTGTGCGTAAACCATGAATTCAAACGTACCGTGGGTCGGAATGGTGATCAGAACGATCACAAGAGCGGACAATGACAGACGCTGCCAGCGCAGATATACCCGTATAGAACAGACCAGGGTTGAGAGGCTCCGCGGGATCACGAAAGCATTTCAAACTTAAAGAGATGGGGTGAGGCGATGGGGGAAAGAGAGAAAAGAAAAAATGGATTGGAAAAAACGTACATTTGACTGCTTCTTCGACACGAATCCATCGGTCTATTACACCGTGCATCCGAGTAGCACCCACATACTTGCCACCTCACTTGTCCGATCCGTAGTTCGAGCGGTGAAGGCGTGTCGAGCAAAACGTGCGGCAAGGTAGGACTTGGGTATATCGAAAGCCAAAGTATTTGTGAGTGTCTTCCACCTTGGCATGAGCGAAGAGAGAGAGAGAATGTAAAACCCTTTCCGGGAGGGATGGAAAGACCGTCTTGGGTGGTTCGAGTTCTGGGCTGGTACGTCTAGCGTGTTCCGATTTCCGCTGTCGTTTTCGCTAGTTTCAGCACCACGGTCCCGACCACCGCAACAGTTGAGGCTAAATATGCCGTCCGTGCGCGTGAAGCACGCAGTTGAGTCCGAGTCACTATGGACTTAGCAGACGAAACAAAGCTTACGTGCCTGCGAAACATCGTATGACTTAAACTTGGGTAGACCTTCTCATACTGTATAACGTCGGAAGACGTTTATGCACTGTGAGATTTATGCGGTAGTAAGTACAGAAGTCACACATTATGACCATTGTGCGACACCCGTCAATTTAAAAAAGCGTGACAATATGTACATTACCGAGTGAGCTGTGATTGACCGTGGTTGTCAAGCTGGCGTCTCATTTAGATTTGCCAGTCGGAGGTTGATGTCGAGTCGAGTGTTTAGTTTTTCGTACCATCGGAGGCGGATACATTGCGGCATATGCTGAGTACCTTGGATAACTCGTTCACAATGGAGGGTCCAGTATGCTGATTCGGAAGGAATGATTCGCATGAGGCGAAGTTTCCCAGCACTATTTGCAAGTGTAGGACCAGTGTTGCCAGTGGGGTGGTCAAGTTCAAAGCCTGATATGGGGAGGGGGCCAGCCTGAGGGGCCATTGGATTGAAGCCAGACGTTTCGTACGAGTTTCCAAATTGTTAGGCGTTCCAGGTTGGAGCAGTCGATGAGTATATGTTCGAGTGTTTCTGTGGGGGTAACTTTTGGCCAAACCGAAGCCCGAGTTCAATGCCCGCATTGGTCCCACACACCAGAAGATCCATCTAATAAGGTGCCCAAAGACTATACAATTTCTATTCAGCTTCTCACTGTCCCAGCAGTAGAAAAAATTCCAATACATTATGAAAAAGTCTACTGTATATATAGTGGACCTTCCACACTGGTGAGGGTCGTTTGCGGTGGAGAGAAGCGTGTGAATATTGTTCAGGTAGCCTGGTTAATAGTATGTGGTGTACACTACATTACGCTGTACACCAAAATTGTGTTTCGGTAACAAAAAGTCCAGGCCCAAAGTCCATAGCATAATAAGACTAGCCATATCTTCAAGCAACGACAGTCACATTCTCGCTCAAATAGTCTACGATGGGCTCGTAGGACGCCTAGTACAACATTTTACATCAGTTCACGTTCCTCAGTACGTTATGCCATGGGAAAACCACTCACTCCAACCATGAAAAAGTTGATCACGTTCAAAGACGCGGGCCCGGCAGGGAAATCCTGTGGAACCTTGACGGTATAGTTTGCGTAATAGTCTGGAGACTGAGGTGTGTAGGGCCCTTGGTAGAGGATGTTGCCCATGAAAGAGCTCGCAGGGGAGCACTCGCCACCATAGCATTGCGCGAGACCGACGACGATGGCGACGACATCAATGTTTTCGGGGTAACCCTAAGCAGGCGGGTGAGCGGGCGACATATCATTAGCATGCGCGTACTTACCCCCATACCAACTTGCACGGTGATGTCGCTCCCAGCGGTCAGAGTGGTTCCGGGGTGAGGATACGTCAACAACGTCGACTGGGCCAAAGTAGAGCCAGCCGCAAGAGCAAGCGAAAGCGCGGACGTGAAAAAACGCATGATGATGATCGTCTACAACTAAACAAGTCTGGACAGGAAGAAGGCGCAGCTGGAGAAGGAGCCAATTGATGCTGGGTGCTCGATGTTATCGATGCTTCCCGCGTCGCGCCAGCTTTATATCCCAGATCATTAATTTTAGCCCGGAAGGCAACTTGTCTTAACCGTAAATGAAAGGGTTCTGGATTCGATGACGTTCAGGGCCCGCCCCCCCAATCTGCCGCGACGGTGTATGTGCGCATCATTCGGCCATAATCGGAGACACCTAGCCGTGAAAAAAATGCCGATATGACATGGCTGCGCTCCATGGCTCAAAGAGGCCGTGAATAAAGTTAATCAGCCTCGGATCATAACAAGAGACTTGGATTGCGCATCATAACAATGTCCTGTCGGCGTGAAACCCAACAGTTTCAGCTAAACCACCATTGTGTCAAGTATCTAACGATGAGATGAATGACCTGCGCAAGGAACGAATGTCGACTCGTCACCTGTACGCAAACCATGAATCTAAACGTACCTTGGGGTGTTGCGGCGAGCACGGAACAAATAGCGAGTTGTTTTCTGGATGACTTTGAAACAGTGGCCGATGTTTCACTGTCCACTGTCAACAATGAAAAAGCGCATCAGAATCTCACACGCGCCTGTGGTACCATGCGATAAAGCGCCAAGTTCATCACGGACGACTCCGACCGCGACTCGGACGTGAGTCGCACACAGGTCAGGTGTGCCCGCTGTTACGTCCATCCTGACTCTTCTGTAATGTATCGGAGAATGAGTTCTGAATCTCGGCATGACAAGCTTTCCGGCCAGGTCGTTTGTATTTGACATGGTGGTCACGGGAAACGTTGGCCGTAGCAAGTAGTGCGGCGAGGTAGGCTATGGGCCTATGGCGGCCCGACGGTGAGTCATGAACGGACGTGCCTTGGAGCCGGTTTGCAGTCCGAATTGTTGTGCAAAGACAGTGCTACCGGGCAGTGAGCCGGGTGTGGCTATGGGTCTAAGGTGGGCGTACAAAGATCAAAATCAGGTTTACATAAAAGGAAAACTTCACGCGACACACTGCGAGCAAAGGCATATGTACATACGATGGTACAACGACATGTCAAAAAGATCAAATCCCGAGGTAATCACTGTTCCACATGATGCAGGACCAGTCACGTTTCAAGTGCATGAATCGGTCGACGTGAAACAGGGAGCGTGTCAACCATCCGCCGAATCAAAAAAACTCTTTTGCGCAAGGTAAGCATCGTGCTCTTCTCGGTGCGCAATGATCTGGGCATCAACAGAACGACGCCAGATGGGTATTCCGATCTAATGAAAGGCGCATGAACATGCGGACGAACGGGAAAGACTGGAAAGATAACCAACCAAAGCGATGATATCGAGTACGGTGTCTACGAACGCATTTCCTCTCGGTGCGCACCCTCTCGTCGACGACCTGAATAAACTTGTGATCAAATCCGCCGTGATATGGAACTCGCCGCTCTCGACCCCGTTGAAGAGAGCTTGGGCAGCTTGATCCGCAGTCAGCCCTTCGTCAGTCGACTCTATTTTACGTGTGATGGCGGGCTTGGTCTTGTTCTCCTCATCGTAACCAGGCGTGAACATCGTAGCCGGGAAGAAAATGTGGGTAGTGAAACCGTAGAGAAGGCCTTCGGAGCGAAGACACTCCGCTAGCCCTAAAGTCCGGTCTCAAGGTCAAATCGACAAAACGAGGATATGGGACAAGGCATACCTCTCAAAGCATGCTTGGCAGGAGAGTACGAAGAATATCCCAGAAACGACATGAACCCAAGAGTGGAAGAAACGAGTATAATTCTACTCTTGTGTTTTCGTTTCGCCATCTCTTTTACGGCCGCCTAGATGTGAAGGTTGATTAAGGAAAAGCGGTAAGAAGTAATACCAACTTACCCAAGCAGTCCAAGCCTGAACCCAATAACCATTCGTCATCCCCCCATACAGCTCTGCTTCACTCATCTCCACGAGAAACATAGGCTTCACAGAACCTGCGCAACAAAAGATAGCGTCTGGAAATTCATTATGAGCGGCTGTCACCGTTGCCAAAGCCTCCGCGGATGCAGAAGCGGTGGCGAGGGAGAAAGAGAACACATGAAAAGATTGTGTGGGGGATACACGGACTGCCTGTGTACGTGGCAGGGCCAGAGCCGAATACGTGACGTAAAAAGACGAGTGAGTACAAGCTAAGGCAGATTGGGGGACTCTCTCCACCTCGAGCTCTTTCAAAGCACTCTCTAGCTTGCTCTGTGTCCTTGCAACAATAGAGATGTTGGCACCCTTCTTTACAAGAAGTTTTGCGAGCGCAAGTCCAAGGCCTTGACTGCCGCCCGTAATGTAGACATGCTAGTATTAGAACGTTAGTGACATGGGTGACCATTAGATGAGATGAAGATAGGAACTACGCATGTCCATCTTGTACATCCATGTATCCATGAAAACACAAAGTGGAACACCAGGTTAACGCGATTTGGAGCTTACCTTGCCCTTTGGATCCCACTTTTTCTTACCAAATCCGAAGGCCATGGAGGAAACCAAGACGAGTGAAAGTCCAAGAAGTGTCTTGACGAAACTGGGCCACGTATAAAATGGAATGGTCATGGAAATAGATTCAGTCGAAGTCGTCAACCGTGACGCTCGTCTGAGAGCCGCCTGCGCGAGGAGGCGGTGTTGCCAGTACCACAAAACGGCGTTAAAACGGCTACCACCCGGCGACACGTCTTTCGTCGGTACTACATCGCATGGTGCAACTGCAACCGTGGAGCGGAAGCGAATGCATAAAACATTGGCATGACATTTGTGTGGCAGCAAGTTTAATTACCGCCCGAGGCCGCGGCGTCGGGCTGCAATAACTTCACCCAACCCCCTGCAGCTTTGCGATGGATTGCTGCAATGTTCAAGTTGAACTGTCCTAACGTTCGTTGCCAGTACAACGAGTTAGTAATCAGATGCAAAGTATGTACGCTTAACCTAAAGCTAATTCCTCTTCTCGTAAGATCAGGACTCTGACGAGTCCCATTGGGGAGGCTATTGAGCTCACTTGAGATGTCCAGACCTTTTTGGCATCAAGAGTGCCATTTCCGGCGAGTCATCTCACTGGCAAATGTTGTTGGTGAGAACTTAACCTTCACCATCTGTGTTTGCGAGGGTTCATAGTCTCCTGAATTACCCATGTGGCACTGAGTGCTATTCTCGTAGCTGGGGCTCCTTGCCTGACTTCAAGTCCCTCACTTCTCGCAAAACACTGGCGGGCCGGATCCTGGAGGGTACCAGTGCGTGATCCGTTCTCGGTAACAGAATGCAGTTTATACTAGTATGTGTCTTTCATAGACTTGTTTGCTGTCAGGTTCATCTGCGTTCTGCTGCCACACCAACCGGTTGCAAAGTTGAACGAAGTTCGATGTGAGTTCTTCTACGTGCTCTCGCAATCCTGGACCCTGGAATAAATTTGCGTCTTATTTTCGATTATGGTTGTGTCAATTACAACTGGCATCGTTGTGAGCAGCTGGTTTCGATCTCTTTCCAGTTTTTTGCTTGCCGGTCGGTTGTTCTTTGCTTGTCTGCGTTGCTCATTCTGACGAATTTATCAAGTCGGTCAAGCCGATGCTCCTTTGTAGACATCTCTGCTGATCTCATTCGACAGTTCGCTGGTTTTGCTTTAAGTTAGGTATTGCGGTCCGAGTGCGCCTTGCGGCCCGGGCACTTGTTAGCGCCCGCGCCCACAGCACACTGCATTCGTAAATAATGTCAACTTGTTCGGTTTCCAGGACCCACAGTCCCTAGCTACCACCCTCTGCACCCTCCCATCGTATTTCGCCCAGTTCCACTTACACCAGTCTAGATACCATCGCTTAGGGTCATAGAATGGCTCAGAATGCAAGCAGGTATGTATATTAATCGCCCCATTTTCCTCGGGAATGCGCTAAATCTGGCTGTAGGGAGAAAAAAATAACTATTAACGGTGGGATTACGGGTTTTGACCTTATATTACCTGCTAACTCACCTATTCTTCCAGACGTTGAACTTCGCGCTCCAGCACGGCGTAGGTCCCTGGTAGCGAGGCAATACCTTGTCCAGTTTGCGGTAGACGATTCAGGTTCCCCACGATCGACGAAACAGGCAAAGGAGAAAAAGAGTCGCACCTCTTGGGACGAAAAATTCTATTTGTGAGTCATTTGTATCGCTTCATGCCACCGTACTGGATCTTTCCAGTGACGGGAACGATGATTCTGTTCTCCTCGTAAAGACGTATCGGAAACAGCACATCGGACAGGATCAGTTTGTTGGGAGTTTCACTGATACCATTGGCGAAATACTGAGACGGTTGAAAGAAGGCGGTACGAAATTATTCTTTACGATGTGTTCTACTGACCAGTTCTCGTGATTAAAGTGCTCGAAGAGCCTCTTGGCAAGTATACCCCCGACGGGCAAAAAACGTCCTCCGGGTTCACGATCAAGTTCGCATTGACTATGGAAACACGGGGACAGGTTGCTGCAAGTGAACTTCAAGCTGTCGAAGCTGTCAAAGGGGCCTCGGAAATGCTCAGCTCGCTCGGCCCCGCGCCGCAAGTTGTTGGCTTGGCGGATTCGGCGATCAACGCTGCTACTAACGTCGCGACTGGGCTTCAGACATTTGAGAGCACGTGGGACGTTTTATTGAGAAGGATCGCTCTTTTCAACAATATCGTGGATGGAATTCTAACGGTATCTGGAATTCAGCGTCTTTCTCCCTCTCCGCTAAACATCGCATAGATTCACCCATACACGTCGTTGGCTTGGTCTGTGATATCAGCCGCAAATAAGGTCTGTCTGTCACTCGATACTCTCATTGGCGTTAAATGCAACTCCTCTTAGGTACTGATAAACCAGCAAAATCGCGATGACCGGATCATTCGTTTGGCAGGCACTATGGGTGATGTATTGGCATTCGTCGAGGACGCCGATCCCTTAAAGGTAGTCAAGGCGCACGTTCGGGCCATCAAGCTTCTGATCCAGCAAGTGACGGAGTGTGGGTACTTCATCGCCGAATACGCCAAGCAAAACAACTTTTGTGAGTCATTCTGGGCTTCACAACGCCCACGGCCACTTATCTTCATCCTAGGGACTCGGACTGCAAAATACACATTCTCGGATGTCGATGCTAAGATTACGGATTATGAGGATAAGCTTCAAGACCTGAAAACTGCATTCTTACAAGGAGTTACACTGCAGTCGGGTGTTACCGTTTTCCGGATGATGAACTTAGTGCAGACCGTCGGTAGGTTCCATCGCTTGAGACCGCAGAAAAACGCTCAAGTGTTCGATGCATAGCGGAATCCATTGACTTGAAGGACATGTCATATGCGGGTGGTGCACGATACGTGGAGGATAAGGCATGTTTGCCAGGCACGCGCGAAGCCATCATCCAAGAGATTTGTGACATCCTTAACAATCCAGACGAGGATGCCCCAGGAATATGCCTACTCACTGGCGTCGCTGGATCAGGGAAATCTGCGGTTGCCCACTCGATCGCACGATTGTACGATGAACAAAAAAGGCTGGGCTCTTCGTTTTGTTTCCTTCGAAGTGATGTCGTGAAACGCAATCCGCAAAACTTTTTCAGCGCTATTGCCTGTGATCTCTCTGACCACGATCCCCAATACAAGTTCGAGCTCTGGCAAGTTGTGAAAGAAAGTCGATCGCTTCGCATGTCAACATCAATCGCAGAGCAAGTCCAGCGGCTTATCATCGAGCCCGGCAGGCATCTTCATACAATTGGGCCATTGATCATCGTGGTGGACGCGCTTGACGAGAGCGGGGATCAACCCCATCGCCGAGATCTTTTACGCGTTTTCTCGGAGCAAATTACTGAAAACAAATTTCCGGCCAATCTTCGCTTCCTTATCACTTCTCGTCCAGAGAGCGACATCCTCGCTGTACTTCTGTCTTGCCCACGGATTGTCCATAAACAAATGGGTGATATCCATTCGGACGTCGTCGACGGCGACATTAAAAAGTTTATCTACCACTCCCTGCGCTTCAGATCCACCCAGCTTGAATCTGCCTATCCGGCCCAGGAATGGTGCCGACTACTTGTCCATCACTCCCAGCGTCTCTTCCAGTGGGCATCCACCGCGTGCAAGTTTATTATGGGGGATGGTGCCATTGGGCTCAACGTGCACGATCGGCTCAGGATACTCTTACAAAGCAAGAACAGCGATGGCGTCCACCCTCTGGACGAGTTATACCAAACCATATTGGGCCAGTTGTTTACCTTGAATACTGCTCGAGATAAGTTTCGGGACGTGATGGCTGTTGTGCTTGCACTCGAGGAGCCGCTATCCCTTAATTCCCTTACCTCTCTCTTCGACGGCGACCCAAAAATCCGAGACATCATCAAACCCCTAGGATCATTGCTCGATGGGGTTCTCAACGAACAGAAACCCATCCGCCCACTTCATACCTCGTTTCGTGACTTTTTACTGGACAACGCTCGCAGTTCAACATTTCATGTTAGGCTCCTACCCTCCCATTCTCTTGATCTCGGACATGCATCACTTGTATCTATGCGAAAGATGCTCAAGTTTAACATCTGTGATCTCAAGGATTCTCGACTCTGCAATGCTGCAGTTCCTAATTTGATGAGTCGGGTGACCAAGGCTATTCCCCCCCACCTCACATACTCTTGCCAGTATTGGATGGACCATATACACCATGTGGACTGTACTCCAGAGTTGTTGGATGAAGTCACTTTGTTCTTCAAAAATTTCTTCCCCTTCTGGCTTGAAGCCATTAGTCTTCTCTCCCTATCCTCGCCTGTGTCATATATCCTAGCTGCACAAAGGGTTTGCAATATCCTTCAACACTGGGCCAAGGTATGGTAAGCATTATGATAAGGGGTGAATATTGAACATGATGTTATTAGGATCATGAAGTTGCAACCCTTGCAACAGAGGCATTCCAATTTATCCAGGTTTTTTCTCCCATTATTAGGGAATCCACACCACACCTTTATCTGTCAGCCATGCCCCAGACACCTGGCACTCTGCTTTCCCAACTATGGACCAACCACCTACAGAATCATTTTTCAGTGACCTTGGGACATCCACACAGCTGGCCAGCAGAAATCCACATCCTCCAGGGGCACACAGATGATGTCATGTGTGTTGCCTTTTCACCTGACAGCAGTCACATTGTCTCTGGCTCTCATGATAAGACCATTAGAGTTTGGGATTCAGTTACTGGTCAGTGTGTGGCAGGTCCATTTGAGCTGCATACAAAAACAGTCAATTCTGTTGCCTATTCCCCTGATGGCAACCATATTGCCTCTGGTTCAAGAGATAGTACCATTAGGGTTTGGGATGCAAACACTGGCCAGTGTGTAGCAGGTCCATTTCAAGAGAAACATCCAATCATCTCCATTGCCTATTCACCTGATGGGAGCTGCATTGTCTCTGGCTCTGATGACCATACCATCAGGATTTGGGATGTGGATACTGGCAAATGCATAGTAGGGCCACTCCAGGGGCATACTTATACAGTCAGATCTGTTGCCTATTCTCCAGATGGCAGACAAGTCGTTTCTGGTGCTGATGACAACACCCTTAGGATTTGGAATGCAAAAACTGGACAATGTGTGGCAGGGCCACTACAAGGACATACACAATTAATCTACTGTGTTGCCTATTCACCTGATTCCTGCTGTGTTGTCTCTGGATCAAGAGATTATACCATCAGAGTTTGGGATTCAACCACTGGAAAATGCATAGTGGGTCCATTCTGGGGGCACACTAATTGGGTACACTCTGTTGCCTATTCTCCTGATGGTACCCACATTGTCTCTGGCTCTGCAGATGAAACCATCATGATCTGGGATGCAAACACTGGCAAGTGTATTGGAGGTCCATTTGAGGGACATACAGGTTTAATCACTTCTGTTGCCTACTCTCCTGATGGCAACTGCATCATCTCTGGCTCTTGGGATGACACCATCAGAGTTTGGAATGCAAAAACTGGCTATCATGCAACAGGCACCTCCCAAGGACACACAAGAAGGATCACCTCTGCTGTCTATTCACCTGATAGCAACTACATCATCTCTGGCTCTACAGACCATACCATCAAACTCTGGAATCCAACCACTGGAGAATGTTTAGCAAGTCCAATCAAGAAACATGTAGAACAAGTGATGTCTCTGGCTCTTTCACCTGATGGCAACTATATTGCCTTTGGCACTTGGTACCATGAAATCTGGACTTGGAATTCAACCACTGGAGTTCAAGCAGGTCCATTTTTGAAGCACACAGGTCCAGTCATTGCTATTGCCTATTCACCTGATGGCAACTACATCACCTCTGGTTCCTGTGATGAGAGTCTTAGGATTTGGGATGCACAAACTGGCAAGTGCATGGAAGATCCATTTTGGGGACACACTAGCTGGATCTACTCTGTTGCCTACTCACCTGATGGTACCCACCTGGCCTCTGGTTCAAAAGACCATACCATCAGAATTTGGAATCCAACCACTGGGCAATGTGTAGTAGGTCCATTTGAGGGGCACACTGCTGCAGTCCACTCTATAGCCTATTCTCCTAGTGGTGACCATATCATCTCTGGCTCTGGGGACAAGACTATCAGGGTTTGGGATCCAGCTACTGGACAATGTGTGGCAGGTCCATTTCAGGGGCATACAGATGAGATTTTGTCTATTGCCTATTCACCTGATGGGACTTACATTGTCTCTGGCTCAGAGGATCAAACCATCAGGATTTGGAATGTTGCTACTGGACAGTGTGTAGGAGGTCCATGCAAGGGGCATACAGGTCCAGTTACCTCTGTTTCTTATTCTCCTGATGGCGCTTGTATTGTTTCTGGATCTGCAGACTATTCCATTAGAAGTTGGTCCACACAAGATGTTATTTCCTTTGGTGAAATACATCAGCAAGAGGATGGTTGGATCAAACTTTCTGATGGTGCTTGTTTTTGCTGGATTCCTTCTTGGGGTAGACATGCCTTTTATCTTCCTACCAATACTTTGGTCATATCTCGACACCAGGCATACAAGCTTGATGTTAGTAATTTCTCGTATGGAGAGTCATGGATGTTGTGTTGGAAATGATTTTCATGTTCATTCATACCAGTATATATTTTATACCTTTTTTTCTGGATATATTTGTTACCCATGTTTTCCCCGGACTGCCGGGTCTAAAACACCCTTGTATTTTTTAGTAAAAGGGTACCTACCTACATAGATGATCTATCCATGGCACTAGTTCGACCGTTTAAGCATTTCGATGAGATGCGACGATAATCGAGTGCATCACTCAACTCAAATTGACAATCTAGACAAATGTTCCCCAGGATGAACAAAAGAACAAGCATGAAAGCCATTGCGGGACCTACTCTGCGCGCCGCTTCAGAGCGAGTCAATAAACAACAGTACATCATTATAATGCAAGCCGGGAATGTTTAGCAGCAAACGTTCCCAGCAACCGCTCGACTAAACCATAGAACCCGACGTGAACTCACACCGGCAAGAGCAAAGCCAGCGACGAGGAGGCGGGAATAGTCGTGGCGGTGTTTCGGATAAGATTTCCTGAAACGCAAGGAGCTAATCTGATGATCGAGGCCGAAGCTGGTTCTAGATGATGGGCATCCGGTGGTAGGGCAGGAGAGGAAACAACGACCCGGCCGGTGTTCTCGAGTAAATCTGGGCGGATAAATATTTATGGTCAGCGACGCGAGATGATATAAGGAGTCTTACGAGAAACCGGAGCCCGACGATATGGATGGTAGCTCCTTCAGTTGGAGAATCGATCGTAACGGTCTGGCCGAATGGAGAAGCCACGAGAAGCATGCAGATGATGGAAGATGTGAGAAAGTGCACCACATTCCGGGGGGCTAGTGAGCTGCGCCTGAAAGGGGGTCTATTTTTTATACGCTTTTGGTTCTTTGTATGATGTCCATGGAGGGTGAGGGTTGTTTCATGATCAAATGGCAAAAGATGAGTCCACGTCTGCTGAAAAAAAAAATCACATGGGCAACCTGCCAAAGAAGCGCTGGGCATTGCGTGATGGCTGAAAGCAGAATTTTCACGGTTCTACCACTAGAAAAACTGAGGACGTACATCTCATTCGGGGCGGAAGATACGTACTACTTCCACCCTCTCCATTTGGCGAACCAGCGGGATATACTGGAGGCTTTCAGGTAAAATGGCCACGAGGACTCACATCGCGATTCCCATCTGATGGGGAGGCTAGACTACTAAGCCCGAATGTTTCTCGATTTGTGTTACCGGTAATTTCGTGGCGCACAGGGCGACGACCAATGTAATCCCGTAACCCTCTTCGTTGTCCCCGATTAAGGCTGAAATGGAATTCGTGCATTTATCATACAAAGTATTGCATGGTACCCTGAAAATCGGAAGGGGGACAAGCCAGGTCAGTAACAAACACAGAAGGTGAGGTTCAGTGGAAGAAGATTGAAAAGCGAAAACGTAAACACTCACCAATTTCCTCGTCTGCATACCCTTGTCCCGTTCGTTCTCCGCAGCGGCACCGAACACAGTGAAAAATCTCCCGATCTCTCCGCTATTTATAGCATTGTTCTCGCTTTCACCCTCGCCATTGCTCAAACCACCGTCACCATTCCCTCTCCCTCTGATTGTTAAAATACTGGCCATATTCCCACATCGATAGCAATAATTAGGTGCGCTCCATACCGTTACGAGAGCCTCGTCAAACATATATTTGTAACCTTCCTGAACCAGCTGGTGAGCGCGGGCTATAAGGGTCAAGTCATTAGTATGGTTAAACTATTGTAGACAGGGTAAGCTTGGAGTGTCGACGAGAAGCGAGTTATATACCTCTCGGGTAACGTTTCCCCCGAATAGCCAACCGGCGCCACGAGGACTAACAGCCCATGTATCGATATCTTCCGGGTCCGACCACATGAGATCTAACATGTGAGGTATGAAGAATACACGGAAGAGCGAAACAATGACACAAACCGCAAAAAGCGCCCTCATGTGGAATTTCCTGGGCACGTGACAAGACTCGTATTTGATCTAGTGTGCGTATGTCGGGTGAGAGTCCGCCGTGTACACAAAGTGTTTCTCCATCAATTATCTACTCCGGTGGGTCCATGTGGATGAACATATTTGTCAAGCTATGGTGAGAAGGGGAAAAGAGTACTTACAGCAGCAAGATTTAGATAGTCGAAAACATTACAACAAGCTTTCCAAACGGCTGCACTACCGTACTTTTGTTGGCATTCGTCTACGCAACTCAGTCGACACTTGTCTTCAAGTGAGAGGAAGATGCGGACCATAAAATCCGTAAACTTGTGTTATTTGTCGACTCTCATGGTTTCCTCGGAGAAGCGTGACTTTGTCTGGGTATCTGGGCAGGAATGAGAAGACGGTGGCTCGAAATGAGAATGTCTTACCTTGCTTTGAAGGCTAATAAAAGGGATACAGTTTCAAGACTGTAGTGACCACGATCGACAAAATCACCCTGTTAGCACGAATGATCGATATGCGCCAAACAAGTTCGATCACCGCCATATCATGACGAACGCGAAAATACGGCCGTTAAGCATGGACCTCTTCATCGAAAGCGACACCTACGTGCCATAAAGATGTAGCTTGTCTCAGGTACCTTTCCGCCCTTCCTGAGCAATTCGAGGAGGTCCCAGAACTGGCCGTGGATGTCACCACATATCGTAACTGGGGAAGAGACGGGCTGGATGTTGGACTCTTCCATGAGGATGCATCGGACTGTGTCGCAGAGGGCTTTCATATCTGCCTCTGGGAGATGTTGGCAAGACATGAGTTGCTCTATCCATTTGTCGGGGTCGTATGTCATGATGGTACTAGAAAGAGGCGCTCAGCGAGCAGGCTCAATGTGGGAAATTCCCGAATTCGAACGTGCTCATCACCGTACACGACGCGCTCAGCTCCCTCAGGCTGCTAGCGATACCGCCATGCAGCTGCGACGGTGTCTGTTCTCATTGTCCATATTCGCGCTCACCGCACGGGCCATCCATGAGTCCGAAGTCGGCATCGTTGACTGGTATACGAAGCTCGTCGGCGTTCCGCTCTATACTTTTCAACTAGCTAAACCCGTATTTCGCGACGACCTCGTACTCACTGCTACCAGCAATAACGTGCTGGCGGCTCTAAACGTCACCGATGGCACCATAGGTCTGCTTGGTTTCGTTCTTTGTGTCAGTAAACCGTAATCTCGATTCTTGCAGTGTGGAGAAGCATACACGACGCTCAAGATACTATCATGGGCTTCAAAGTGCACGACGATAGTGTGTCTCCAATGTTCACATTGTTGGGTGTGCTCTCGCTGATGCCACCTCAGGTATATACGCACTGTCTGGGCCTTCTGGGTCCACTTTGCGCATCTACGACGCTCCTACGGGCCATCTCATTCATGAAAGACAACTACACAACCCTACGGACGGAAAAATACACGACACACCCACTCTTGGTATCGCGCTGACACCAGTTCGCGCTCAGGGTGGTGATTATGCGGCTGTTCTCACGAACGGCGACACCGTTCAATGCATTCATTCCAGTACAGGAGAAACAGTGTGGAGATGGAGGTCACCGGACCAGGGGTAAGTGACACAACGCCCATACAATCTCATCTTGACTTGAGTTCTCCAGTTCCCTCGTTATGTACACTCACATCTATCCTGATACCCGTACCTCGACGCTCTACGTCGCAGGTTTCGCTAAATCCGTCAAGTCTTACACGTTGCACGTAACGACGCTCGACATTGCTACTGGTGAAGTTATCGCTAGCGTCAACATACCAGCCAGCATAACCAATGCTTTGACTGATTTCCTTTTACTGGGCCCTTCGCGAGTCGAATCTTCCTCGGCTACGAACACCGGCTCTGATGCGAACACCGACGTGTCCGGACCCTCTCTCGTCTGGCTTTCTCCTTCATCGACTGCATCAGACGCTCCCTTCTCTCTTTTCTCGGCTCCGCTCTCTCCTTCTCTCAAGGGCAAAGTTCTGACCATTCCCAACGCGTTATACAAGCGCATCCAAAATGTCGACCTCTCAGACAACGGTTTGTTCATGGCTTTCCGAGACAACGGTGCTGCAGAAGTCTTGGGCTACGAAACCAGCGGATCGCCAGTCCGTGTAATGTGGGACTTTGGGGACGTGGTGAGTCGGATTATGTCAATGAGGGTTTGAAGTATGCCGAGTGAAACGTATAAACAGACCTCATCTCCGTCCACCTCCGGGTCCCATTTCTTTGGTGTGCTCAACGGAAATGGAAAGCCATGTATAGGCAAGGTGGCTTGGTCTAACGCGCATAATGTAAGCTTTGATCGCTTCTCTGAAACACATTCTAAGTGGGCGACGAATCCAACATAGCAAGTGATTCATCAAACGTTTGAGGCAGACCTACAGGAAGGTACGGGCCAAGTTTCAGGATTCGCCTTCCCCTTTGAGACCACTGAACACGGAACCATCAGACATGTATGTACTTTTTGGTTTGTCCTTATACTTGGCGTTGAATTACCCATATAGGTCACGTTCTTACCCTCTTCTTCTGTTTCCTCCCTAACGAACGAGACCTCTCACAAGCTTCTCCTTGTCACTTCAACCGGATCTCTTCAGCTCTGGGATCGCGATGTGCTTCACTGGGTACGCGAAGAGTCTCTTTCAACTATACAGACCGCAACTATTGTCGAGCTCCCGCCTCCGAGGAATGAGGTTGCAGGCGGTGTAGGATTTGGCGATAAGAGTGAAAGCTTCTGGAGCAAGCTTGGAAGACAAATTGCGGATACCAAGGTGCGATCGTGTCTCTGCGTCGAGCTACGTCGTAGATCCCTCCATTGATGCTTCGTTCTCAGAACTTGCCACACTACGTCATGCATTTTATTACGCGATTTGTGACCGGCTCATATGCATCCCCGTCTTCCCCCGTCTCACTAACTTCCTCTGGCCTTTCTACGTCGACCATACCCCACTTTGTTCCTACTCGTTCGCCCGTTTCGTCCAGCGCACTAGTCCGTGATCCGTTTTCTTTCCGTCAGCTGCTGATCGCTTCGACGGCGCATGGAAAAATCTTCGCATTGGATACCTCGACGGGTGCGATTGTATGGAGCCGAATCCTCGGGCTTGGATGGGCAAGGGAGGTCGGTGGGAAAATTGTTCCCGTGAGGGCATTCGTGGTACGCGGAGGTGAGATAGGTGGAATCCCTGAAGGTCGAGAAGGCATCGCATTGGTCACGCAGAGAATCGCAGATAACGTGTGTATCTTTTCTTGTCGCGTTCTGCCTGTCGTTGTTGACTGAGGAGTCGCATAGACGCTGGTGGATACCGTTATTTTCCACTTTGACCCCCTGACGGGAGAGGATATCAAGATTGTCACAACTGCAGACGGCGAAACCCAAAATCCTCGTATCAACGTTAAAAGCGTCGATGGTAAATGGGTTAGCGTTTTAGAAGGTGTGGATGTGATCGCAGGGCCTTCGATAGATGTATTCCTTATGCCGGATGGAAAGGATACGATTGGCATACTAGACGAGTACCTGCAGGTTAGTTTGATCTGGATTGTTGTGTCTGTTATTCTTCGTCTGACTCTCCTGACTAGGTGCAACTTTATCCTGATACCCCTGATACACGTGCCTCCCTCACATCGTTGGCCCCGCAAGTCTATCTCGCGTTACGAGCCGGCACCCAAGTCCTTGGTCACCAGCTGGGTCTCGATCATGATCTCTCTTTATTCCATGTCGCTTTCCCAACATGGGGAGTGTCATTTAGTGAGAATGAGGAAGTGACCGCGATCATCAGGAGTGCACACAAGGGCCGCCAAGTGGCGAACGTAGGGAGGGTAAAGGGAGACAGAACAACATTGTATAAGTATCTCAATCCCCATCTGAGCGTGATGATCTCTGCTCCATCACGCACTTCTCCACCGCCTTCCCCTAGCTGTGGCCTCCATGTGGTCGACACTGTCAAAGGCACCGTGTTGTACCACGTCACGTTGCCCGTTTTGGATGGAAAATGCGACATCCAAGTTTCCCTAGACGAAAACTGGTTGGTGTATTCATATTATGATGATGACACCGAAGTTGGTGGCGCAAAGGGCTATCGTATCGTTTCGGTGGAGATGTACGAAGGGTATGGGCCGGACGAAAAAATTTCGAGGTGCGTACTACTTGCAAGTCAGGGACTTGTACTGACCCAAGCGCATGGCTGTTGACAGTTCGGACATTACCTCGTATTCTAACAAGACCACAGAGATTTCGGTTTATGAACAAGCATTTGTATTGCCACACGGTGTTACTGCTATTGCAACGACGAGGACTAAATTCGGAGTGTCGACCAAGGACATAATAGGTGGGTTGGTCAACAAGGGTTCTTCAGGCTATTCTTGATGCTCATCTTGCGTAGTATCAAGTCGGAAAAACAGCGTCCATTCCATTCCTCGCCGTCTATTGAACCCACGTAGGCCAAAACAAAAACCAACGAGCGAAGAAACGGAAGAAATGCTTGTGCAGTACGACCCGGTACTTCCAGATGATGGCCGGCTTGTGTTATCTCACTACTACGAGGTTCGTCTGCGTCATGGTGTTCCCTTTATCTCGAAATGCATTTGTTAATGATCTCTACAGGTAGCTGATGTGCGTCAGATAGTCACAGCACCGTCACTGCTTGAATCGACAACTCTGGTTCTCGCGGTGGGCACAGACCTGTTCCTTACGCGCGTCGCGACGTCAGGCACGTTTGATGTACTCTCTGAAAACTTTAACAAGGTTCAACTTGTGTTGACGGTAGCTGGGCTGGTAGTGGCGATTGCAGTGACGAAGCCAATGGTACGGAGAAAAAAGCTGAGGGAGCGGTGGTATCAATGAGTCGTATAATCTACTAGATCGCTTGACAATTCATTGTTGTACATAGCCACCGAGACGCGTGTTAACCTGCCCTAAACAAGACCAACTAGTACAGCAAGTACTTTCATAACGCGTCTTTCCATTGTATTATACGACGATGGCGGCGGTGAGCGTGGTCGAGCAGGTCGTGCTCCCTTCTGATGGAGAGTCGGAAATCGACGAACTGGATGTCATCACCCCCTCGACGCGAAGCACGACTGTCGTCGGCGACGCGACACCCCCCGGCTACAAGACCTCGCGCAAGTTGAAACTTGATACCCTTATCATACCCGCGCGCAAAAGCAAGCGTTTACGCACGCCCTCGCTCTCGGAGAAAGACAGCACTCACGCGAAGAATCTCAAGAAGCAAAAGGTGGAGGACAAAAAGGCGGTGAGCGCTTCACTCTTCGCTCCACGTCCACAGAAGCTGATATATCATCGATCTTCTCCTCGATGCGAATCGAAAGCTCACGATCGTGATTAATACGAGACGAGTCTTGTTGGAGGCTGCGAGGCGACGTTGGCTATTTCGTCATCGAGACCTATTCCAACCGCTGTTGCCATCCACTAATTTCTTCGACACGCTTCGCAAAGAAATTGCAGGCATCGGGGAGAAGGTGACATTTGTGCCCTTCCACCTGCTGACGGAACAGCCGGCGTTGATTCAAGGGGGTGAGATGAAGGATTATCAGGTGTGGCCCTTTATGGTGTGGCGGCATGACTGGACAGCTGACATGCAATTCGTGTTTAAGCTGCAAGGGTTGGCGTATCTCGTTTACATGTATAATAATGGTGGGTCCTGGTGATCAGTGAAAGGGTCTGGTGATAAATGTCGACCATAAAGGGATGAATTGCATTCTCGGAGACGGTGGGTCTGCGTACACACATACTTGATTGCATCGGTCTAATCGTGTTTCATAGAGATGGGTCTTGGCAAGACGTTGCAGGTTTGCGTAAAACGTCCACGAGCATGGTTTTTATTCTGATCATTCTTCAGACCCTTTCCTTGTTCGCGTATGTCAAGGAACACTCCAAAGGTTTGTGTTGTTACTGTCAATCATGTTTCTAATAAACGCGTCGTTCCTTTTCACAGGGCAACAAGATCCTCACCTCATTATATGTCCTCTCTCCGTTTTATCCTCTTGGCAAAATGTTCTTTCCTCTCATTCTTGATCCCGTAGAATGCTAATAGTCTATCTTTGCAACAGGAAGCTGCTCGCTGGCTCCCATCCTTCAACGTACTTCGGTATCATGGCACCCAACCCGAACGGGATCGACTCAGGACGGCCATTCGCAATGGAGAAATCAAGTTTGACCTTTGTGTAACAACGTACGACGCATATGTTTCGGACGACAGCTGGTTCAAGACCCGACGATGGTTTTATTGTGTCTTGGATGAGGGCCACAGAATCAAGAACTCGGAGACTCAGCTATCGAGCAAGATCAAGGGACTGGGTTCCTTATACCGACTGAGTATGTACCCACCATTCCAGCCTCGATTTTAAATGATATCCTGACTCGTGATGATTTCCAGTTTTGACAGGTACACCCGTACAGAACAACCTGGTCGAGCTTTGGAGCCTCCTGCACTGGCTATACCCAGCAGTTTTTACACCTGCTTCAGAGCGTATCTTTCGCGAATCCTTCAACCTTACTAAGGGGAGCTACTCTATTCCCACACTCAAAGCTGCACAGGAGCTTCTCAAAGTGATCATGATGCGCCGGACGAAAGATTCCGTTGAGATCAGTGTTCCGCCACGCGAAGAGTTGACGGTCTTTATACCAATGACGGAGGCGCAGAGGTTCTGGACGTATCGCTTATTAACACGGATGGACACGTTAGACCTGCAGGAAATATTCACCAGTAAGCTGGAAGATGGGCCGGAAGACGAGGGAAGAAGGGAAGTCAGAGAACAAATCGCGACGCAGATAAAGCGAACAGCTAGCGGGGAAGCTAACCGTAAGACGAAAACAGGGTTGCTAAAGGACAGATTTCGCTGATGTATTCGGACAGGTTGGAAAAGACTCATGAACCTGTTGATGCAACTACGTAAAGTCTGTGACCAGTATGCCTTGCTTTCACTTTTTTGGGCTTCAAATCTCACATTCACTTAGCCCATACATGCTCGAGGACGCGGCGCCATCGCCGTATGTCGTTGGAGAGCATATCGTTGCTTCCTCCTCGAAGCTGATTGCCATTGACAAGATCCTCTCCAACATTCTCCCAAAAGGCGAACGTGTTCTTATCTTCTCTGTATGTCCTCTTAACAATAGCCTCGATGCAAGTCTTGATTCGATTTAATTGCTATGATAGCAATGGACGAAGTATGTCTGGTCGACTTTCAACATGAACTCATAGTGATGAACCTATGCACAGCATGCTAGATTTACTAGAAGATTTCATGGAGCTTCGCGATATACCCTATGCCCGACTCGATGGACTTACCACACGCCCACGACGTACCCTGGACGTCAAGCTGGTGCGTGTCAATCATTCCCTGAGTTACTTGACCTTTAAGTCACCTTTACTTTTAGTTCCAACAAGAGAAATCCCGTAAGAGGGTAATCTCCATTCGTGTGTTCCGTGCTGAGCCCCATCGAATATAGCGTACAAAGTCTTTTTAGTGTCTACAAAGGCTGGCGGCTTAGGTCGGTCGAACTTAGGGTCGCGTCCTCCGACATACAGCTGATGCCGTACCTAGGTATCAATCTTACCAAAGCGTCCACGGTCATCATGTGTGACTGTGATTGGAATCCCCAAAATGACCTACAAGCGATCGCGCGAGCGCACCGTATTGGACAGACAAGGGTCGTCAAGGTGAATCCGACCCCTCAACATCCCCTTCACTTTGGACTTACCCAACTAAAGGTCTACCGACTGATGTGTCGAGGGAGCGTCGAGGACCAAATGCTCGACCGAATCCGTCGCAAGTTGTTCCTTTCTCTCAAAGTCATGTCCTCAAATCGCACCCATCCTTCCTCCGATGACAATGAGTTCGAAGAAAACGCCCAGCAACTCAAGCAAGCTGAACTCTTGGATATACTGCGGAAAGGTAGTAGTGCCATTTCGCGTGAAGAAGCTGGCATGGAGTTTGGATGCTTCTTGAATGCACCCATTGAGGCGATTTTGGACGAGTCAAGGGCACGAGAGGGGGCGAGAGATGCGCGGATGAAAAAGGATCTCGCTACCGGAGGCGATGGCAAAGCAGCCGTCACAGCAGAAGAAACCGGACAGCTTCTTCAAGATGCCGAAGAGGAAGAACGCCGGTTACTTGGTGGTGTCGCCCAAGTTCAAAGCCGACTGTTTGAAGGCCAAGTGGTCAATCGAAAACAGAATAACCAACAGATTGCCCAGGAGTGGAAGGAATTGCAAAAACGTGCACGGACTGATCGCCTTGTCATGGTTGACGGTATGCATGTCGTGGCGGATTACCTGGGTGATGAGGTGAAACTACCGTCTTTTCCGCGATTGGAGTACCTTCCTAAATGAGCTTTTTCAGCCCACAAGCGAGGTCAAGAACTCTCCCAAGAAGCGATCCAGAGCCAAATACGATACAGAGGATTGGTGCATCTATTGCAGAGATGGCGGAGAAGTGGTCGTGTGTAGTCAATGTCCCCGAGGTATGTTCCAGAATCATGTCCATTGAGATTCCCTCACCCACGCTATGACTTCCTCCTGCCAATCACATCCGCAGTATTCCATCCCGAGTGTCACGGCATTACATCGGCGCAGTTGAAGAGCCTCTCAATGATTCCATGTAGTCAGCACAACTGCGCAGAATGCAATCGGAACACCGCACAATCCGGTGGGATGCTGTTTCGGTACGTCCCGAAATGGATCTCTCGTTATCTCGGCCTTATTCGGTGCTGGTCCTCAAATAGATGTCAGACATGTCCTCAAGCGTTCTGTGAGGATTGTTTACCACAGGGCGATATTGACGCCGTTGGTGACGTCTTGCCCGAGTTGTACGTGTAAACTTGTTACTTGTGTGAATGTTGCTGAATCACCATGTGTTCGCAGCATGTTGTTGGGATTCGGTGCACAGGCGACAGCATATTACATACGTTGTCATGATTGCCACGCCCTTTGGGCACAAGATCCTGCTGAGTGGAAGGCATGGGAGGAGGAGATGGCAGAGACGCAGCAGAAACTCGAAGCGGCTACAAAGGCGGAACGAACTGCATGATTTAGGCATATCCGTCTCTTGCTTTTACAGTGCCGAGCTACTAAGTATAATATACGACCATGTATCTTTATTGCACTAACAATACCTTTTTCATTTAGTTGACCGATTAGCCTGAGGCGGGTCTCGTGGTTCAGAAAGGTTGTTCGGCCAAAACCTCGGATATCTTGACGACTAACTCGTCTGGGTTCTTCAGCTCAGCTGCAAAATATGCCTTTGCTCCGCCGACTCCACGGGACCGCACAATCTGCACGATGGCGTCATACGCATCAGGGCAGGATGCCCTTTGGACTGTGCAGACAAAATCCCTCTTCTTGTTATAGATGAACAACGCTCCGAGAGCAGAGTTGACGGGATTGTTGCGCAAGTCGACAGGTACTTGGATCTTGATCACCATGCTCTTGTTCTCAGCCTCGTTCTTGGTGAAACCAGGTCTGCGTGGACGATTGGAGGGAGTGGCAAGACCAAACGCCTGGCGCATGAGGTCTGCTTTGGAGATTGTCTCGGTTACAGCATCACTGCCATATGTCGGTTTGAGAGTGACAGTCGTGTTGGCGCAAAACGGGTTACAGTGTGGCTTGTGCACCTTCCAGTGTGCGCCTGTCCATCCATCGTCAAAAAAAGAAGCGCAGCCATTCGGAGAAGATGGAAAAACACCCACGCTGGCACTCGGTCGAGCAGTACCGAACAACGCGACACCTCGCGCACAGCTTCAGTCCGCTCCCTTTGGCTTTGCAATTCTCGCACCGCTTCTCTTCCCAAGGTGCCACCTCGCCCCTGCGTTTCCGTTCCCATCGCTGGACGGCAGCGGTGACCTGCGCCCCGAACACGATGCACATCTTTCGGGGAGAATCACCGTTCCCGTCCGGGATGTCCAGATCCGCGCCATGGGCCATCAAAATGTCGACGAGCGGAACGTCGCCGCCCTGAAACGGAAAGAAGATGGGCACCTCCCCGTATCGATTCTGTGCATTCACGTTTGCGCCTTTTTCCAATAACAGTTTCGCCATTTCGGCATGCCCGACCGGCGGCGTGCACGCGTGATGGAGCGCGGTGTGGCCCGAGATGTCAGGAATGTCGGGTGGCGCGCCAGAGTCGATGAGGTAGCTGATGATGTCGAGGTATCTCATGGGCATGCTGTCGGGTGATCGGGGCCGAAGCCGTTGTGCGCCGAAGACGGCAAAAGTGACGAATCCGAACTGAAAGGGTGTTTGAGTGCTGGTCAGATCTGGGGTGGTGCCAGATTCGATAGCCTAGACGACGAAACGCAAGGTCAGACATCTGGCGATAGCTATTGCAGGTGGAATTCCCGTTTGCAGAGAAACGGTGGACAGACCTCCTTGACTACATCATAATTTCCGCACATGCATGCGAGCGCAAATGGAGAAAGTTTGTTGGGATCGAACTCAGCGAATTCTGGGGTGGAAAAAAAATGAATACATGATTGATACTCAGAAGAAATGTGAGTGGGTGAGATACAGGGGTTGGGGTTAGATTAGTAGGTTGGGCGTTCGAGTGAAGGATTATGATGGGGAAAAGAAAAGACACGCTTACGGTTCTGAAACATCTCACGCAGTCTCTCGCTACCCATTTTGACACTGATGAACCCGGGCTTGTCGAGAATTTTCTTCATCTGAGGCGTGACGGTCAAGTCACCATCGTATTTTTGGCCTGTCAGAGAATCTAATCAGCGCACGGCGACCCCGTGGTGTTGCGTAGTGGATCCAGACCACTATTCATGTTTTGGAGGTAGATTAGATGAGCGTCAATATTTGAGAAGTTGTGCTAGAGAAGATTGTGGCGTACAGCTACTTACTACTAGTATAGTACTAAAGCCACGAAATGTTGTTTATGTAAAACTGAACTCAAAGCTTAATCATTAGCGGGTATCAAGACGAGTACCTGTAATAATTGATGCTCATCATCCTCAGGATAGACGAGTACATGTATTTGACTATCGCGTTCTTTGTGGACCGGGCCGGATGGTTCCTCAGTGTAAAATTTGCTTACGCTGGCATCACGCGACAGATTCCGAGCTGGTGAGTCCGGCCAATGGCAAAATGTTGAGAAAGCTGTCACTTCTGGCGCGTTTATAATTAGCAAGAAAGACTGGTAGACACGCGGTCGTGGGTTGATTTGTGCCAAGCTCCGAAATGCATCAGTAAATGATGGTCAAGAAATTCGAGATCATGTTCGTTTCGATGTGACACTGATCTCCGATTAACTCTGAAATATCTTTAAAGAGGACAGAGTCTTGGCCACCGTTTTGTTTTGACTAGAGGTCAGATTGATGAAGAAGAGACAAAATGGAAACGGTCTCACACGTATCGAACCCCATCATGTGCACAGGTACTTGTTCGCCATGCAGCAATAATGCTGAGACGGCTGTTTTCATTCCACGCCATGTCAAAGGAGGCTATTCGTTAATAGTAATCGCTGAAGCCGCCGTTGTGACTCGGATCTCGGATATCCGTACTTACCTTACCTGTTTGTGCGCGATTTGGGCCACGTACGGCTGCTCCATTGGTGCGGTCTCCACATCACCATACTGACAACGGCACGCTTAGTGGGTGCAAGACTCCAAACGTCAGATTCTAGCCGCGAAGTCCCGTGAATTTCGTGAGTCTGCTACCATATGCTGTCCTGAATTCCCGCGATACAACGGGAAACTGTTTTCCCCTGTTGACTTGGTTCTACATTCTCCCTGATGCGGCGTTACGTGATATCCTCCACCAAAGCCTGAAGTGTATTCGAGTCCCCTAAACAAACTACCTATCGATAATCGAGTTAGCGACACCATTCTACTTGCACCAATAGTGGAAACTGTAAGAAATGAAGTAAACTTACCGGCGCATGATTTGAGTTGTCACGGTCAGAGGAGAGTTCACTGTGACATAGTGCTATGGCGTTGAACCCTCAGGCTGAGGATGCACCTTCTTCGATTGTTAACAAAAATGGATAGTGGGAGAAAGTGAATCTTGGAGCATTTACTTTGTTCTAGAGACCACTAGGTGAGTGGACGTGTGCTTGTGAGCAGCGTGGGCATAGCTTTAAGCTTAAGTTCAATGACCGCTTCGAATTATTTCATCGTGACTGACATTTTGGATGAGGGCCACCTCGTCGGAGCGGTCGAACCGGCTAGCGGATCTTCGTTATACGCTGGCTGGAAAATTACACGAGGTCTCTCTCCTTTCGGCCACTGTGTCCCGAGAGAGTTGCAGGTCCGGCACAACGTACCGGAGGATGCAACCTACTAGCAAGAACTAGATCAGTCCAAGCCCCGGTGACCTCAACGCCTTCGAGACAAACTCCGTGAAACCAACCTGGTTCGGAGATTTCACTCTTCCGGCGACCGCTTCAAACATATTTCGCGTCCTCCGAAGGTCGCCCCACTGTCATGGTTCTTGTGGCTTGATGGGTGGTATGGCTCTGTGAACTCAGAGACAGACAATTGTCAGCAGGTCGTGTTTCCCGGCCTCCGAGCAAAGCATCACGGGATGTGCAACGGCCTTGAGGCCGCTCAGAATGCTGTTTGTTTCTGGCAATGAGCTAGATGGTGAGTAGGTCGATTGTTATGCTATCGAGATGCAGCGAGCCCACACCGCACCACGCTGAAACTGTTTCCTTACACTAGCAAGGCTTGGCGTGGTGGATTCCGCACAAAGAGCGGACGCGCTATCCTCGTGCTCAGTTCGCTATATCCTTTTATTCACCATGACAGGCCACCATCTCCAAAAAAGGAACAGTATCTCAGCGTCAATCTTGTGCGCAGCCTCGCACGCTCCGTTAACAGCGTGACCGATTAGACACGTGTGAGTACTATGCGGGACTTTGGGTGACATTTGTCCTAGGTTGGCTAGATGACATGCATATGGAGACTGCTCGGAAAATCATGAAACAGGCATTACTCAAACCCTATCCTGACGCCGCCAGATCAGTTGAATCATGATGCTAAACTTGAAGGTCGAGATCTTTAACAAGGAATGTGATGAAGTTCTAAAAACCGACGATTTATTAGCCTCTTAGTAAATTTCAACTGAACGAGTTCCAAAGGTGAGTCGTACGATTTAAGTGCAGCTCTTCGAATTCGAGGATAATATGAAGATCAAATTCTGACCTTTAACAGTGACTCACAGCAACTCGTGTTTGGTGGATGTAACGCGGTAGTAGGTAATCGCATGGACTTCGAAATGTAAGCCTTGAGTTTGATGCATTTCAACACCCGTTTGAGAAGTACTCAGCTGGCACATAGATAAGCCTGCTGGGAGCCGCCTCATTACACGGGAATACCACCGAAGTTTTACCATGTTTTCCATTTCCCCAGTGCGCAGTGTGAGAAAGGATCACTCAAATTATCCATCTCTGCTGACTCGGCTATCCTGAATACTGATCCCTTCGGCCAGTTATTTACAAGTGTTCCCGTGAACACACATGGTCTGATAGACCCAGTTGTAAACAGTGCCTGGGCACAGGTCATCGAAATAAGGTTTGTCTCATGTCACGTTTCTTTTATCCATGTTTGAAAGATCTCCGTCCGCATTTCTCTAAATCAAGAACAAGCTGTCAAATACTCTGCTTCCGGCTTTTTCTCTTCTCCTCGCCTCAGTCAGAAGATCCACGATCTGACCTTTTCCTCTCCAGGAATTTTGGTCCCTTCCTGTTGTATTACCTGATCGCTCATGTCGGACCGTCACACGCCCCGCAACTTTTCAAACATATAAAAGCACGAATAAAGTGAAGAGACTATCGATCCTGCACCCTATCCAGGTAGTCAATATGCCTTCTAATATCGTTCAGACCGGACCCCCTACTCATCCTTCTCTCCGTATGTAACAATTACTCTCGTGAGCGGACCTCTCTCATCCCTGAGGCTAGACGTTCGTGATGCAAGGGACGCTCATACTGTCCTGGAAGCTGTTAGGCGCAACATGCTCCCGCTAATCAGACGTCGGTTGACCGCCAGCGAACGCGAACAATTGGTTTCAGGGAATATCTTTGTCTGGGAGGAAGCAGAGCACGATGGGGGTCTGCTACGTTGGACTGATGGGAGAAGATGGTCAGCGTCTCCCTCATACTTTCGGTCGATCAACATGCTGAGCGGTCACCAGGTCGCAGAGTCGTATGCGTGGTGACTATCTCTTCTATGAAGAGAAAATGGAGACCACTCAAGAAGAGAAAGATGCGAAAGCAGCTCTCAGGTACTTGCAATTGTGAGACGCAGTCCAGGCTTATACTTACTGGTGGGGGACAGAGCCCGACGTGCGACTGATCCTCTTGCGGTTGCGCCTCCCGTCAATAGGCGAAGAGATCGTCCGAACCGCCCAAATGGGCTCACGAAACAGACATACTCAGCGCTTGTACATCTCCCCGGGTCGAGTCATCCGCGTAAATGGCATGTGGTGGCTTACTTCACGGTTAGCTTAAATGGCTCCTATGATTCTTCCATGACATCGTGTCTTACTTGTTTTGCTCCCCAGGGAGATGATTACACGCGACTGCCTGTGATCGAGGATTATGACTATCTTCGTAGCTTGCGAGTGCCAGATGGCATCTTTGTTTCCAGTAAAGCGAATGGAGTGCGGAACGATCGATATTCTACGACAGAGTCGAGAGAAGGTTACAGCCCTGCAGCGGACTTCCCAGCGTACTCGCAACATCCAGCATCCCACGATGTCCTATCAAAGCCGATGCCTTGTGTTTCGCCCACTCCATCCAGCCCGATGCATCGGCATTCCTACTCGCCAGCCGTAGAGCCTACCACGCCACGGCCTCATACTCATGCTCATAACATATCCCTTCCGAGTATAGCTGCCCTTATCAGTCCACACGCACATCCCGACCTCCCTCCAATCTCACATGCACCTCACCATGTTCATCCGAATCACCCACCTCCAAGCAACTATAGTCCGCTGTCCGCCGAAGATAGGCGAGTCTTGAGCAGCTTCCGCGTGGTCTTATGACGTTGATTAGTACGGTCCCTTAATATCATTATGGCATCTTCCTCGAAACGCATTTATCAGACTGTTTTCGTGTCTTCGATGTTTCGTTCCCCTGCAGTTATCCAATAGAGCATGTATTAATTCCTATGTGTATCAATGTTTCACTACGAATTTTTTGGCCATGAGTCAGGATCCATCACGCCCATTAATATTTGTGAGCGCGCTGTTGCACATGCCTCCAAAGTTTCACAACCCTGGGCTGAATCGGTCCAGATGTACTGTAAGGACCCCCGCCAGCGCAAAATACCATTGATGTATCAGCTAGAAAGTGTTGTATTCTGAGACGTGGTATGTAATGAAACAAGGGGCTTTTATGTAACGATGCTCCCCCCTTCAACGACTCCGATCGACCCCGGTTAGTTTGACCAAGTAATACGTACAACTCTCTGCCCTTTCAAAGTGCTTCCCCCTGCAGGGCTGGCCCATCCAAGGCCTGTCTATAAGGAGACCGTGACTCCCGGTTCCGCTGCATGCTTCCGTTGTGGCTATTTACAGCTCTCTTTTTTACGGGTTCTCGGACGATAACGATAACACCAGCAATGCACGAGGCGGCCGCCAGCCTCTGAGACGCAGGACCAGCTGAGGTAAAGAATACTCGCTGATGAGTCACCCATGCTAACTCGAGCCTCGCTCAGCATCTTGCGACGTACTATGTAGTACTAGTACCGACGAGGTCGATCTTTACATCCCTGGTGACGTCACGGTTTCACAGCAAAACATCGACTGCCGGCAATGCGAGCGGTAAACGAGGGAGAATTAGATCGTCCACGCGATATTGGTAACAAGGGGACAAGGCTTCTGCATCATTGTTTCGATTTTTTTTTATTGGTTCGTGATCCATCCCATGCAGTCACGATACGGATGGTTCCTGATTATTGTTCCAAAACCAACGCGCGGTGGGACGGGCCAGGCTAGCCTGGACCAGATTGCGGAATCGAAACGTACACGCTCCATTCCTGGCGCAGCGACTCGCAGGTGAAGGGTACCGGGGGGTGAGGGAAATATAGTTGGGGTCATCGAGACTCGAGATCACATCGATCACATGTGATGAGTCTGAACTCTTTCCAGTAGGATTCAGGCAGTGTCGACGTCAATTTTCAAGCTCACACAAAGTTCAGGCGACATTTCGGTGTTCCCCGTGTTGGTCCCCAGGCACGAGTATTGTTTTTATTTCCATTCCATTGGAATCCAATACAGCCTGGGTACTGGATATATTTCATTGGCGCGCTCCAGCGCCCACTGATGGGCCTATGCGCTGTGAGGGTTGATGACACGGTGGACCATTGAAAAGAACGGCTCACGAATCGAGACATCTTATATTATTGATATTATTTTTCAGAAGTTCAAAGTCCAAGGATGAAACGAATGATAAACGCACAATAACGAAACACATTGACCGCGCGCTGCATCGCGGGATGGGCCGACTTGTGTATGTAATTACAATATCCCGCCCATAAACAGACTGACAAAAGCGCCTGACAGTTGGCAACAATTAATGATCGGAGGCATGTGCTCGACCGCAGCCTTCCCCACGCTGAACGAATGAGCTATTGGCCCGCCGGCGTTAAGTCTCAGTATATGGCTATGTATTCTCTTCGCCGCAGTTTCAAATGTCAGCGAAATTATTTGGGAGGGCCGTGACTGGGCAATCGGATTGGTTCCGGAAACCCCATTTTGGACGCCGCATCAAACCATCCTGGCCAGCGCCGATTTGCTGTGTTTCCCGCCAAGAGCTCCACGCTGGGCGCGATGTCTCAATTTGCCGCCCTTGACGGGAATGCCAGATGTGACCACGGCATGCGCCGCAGGATTTTGGGGTCAGCGTAGGCTTTAAACCGCGGAAAACCCCATTGTATTTTTGGTCCTTCTTCTATCAATCTGACGCTGACGATGTGAAAAGGGTTCAACGGTGCACCGTTGTGTTCACCTCGTAGAAGCGGGAGCATGCAGCAGGGTTATTCTTGTTCACCTCTACCTCTTCGCCGCAGCCTTGGTCATCAAGCGGGATGCTAAGATTGGAAAATCGGTCCGAATTTTGCATCACAAAGATGTTAAAGCCACCGAGCGGGTTCTTGCACGAATGGGAATATGATTATTACTGTGCCATGTATCGGGAAAGTCAATCTGGCAGCAAGGAAAGTGAAGTACATCTTGGAGCTCACCTTAAGCAATGTGTATGTTTTGGAATCGGAGACAAAGACATAACATTAGAGACAGTGCTGCGGAATAAGCTCACACAAGTCTCACTGGGACAGCCTGAGCAGGAAGTTCATAACCATGCAGAAAATGACATACGTGTCTCCTAGCGATGGTACGCCTGTTCCGGCCACGAGCAATGGCGAACGAGGGAACCAAGTTGATCCTCGGAACTTGAAGGACACTGGATCATTGTCGTCCATCTTGAGACTGCTCTACCTCAATATTGCGTGATTCCGCGAAAACAAATTATTCGGAATCCCTTTCCACAGTGTGCTCCTCGGGAATGGGACCAGAAAAATAGGCATTGTCAGCATATATTGGCTGCTGGAAAAGGAGTCGACTGGCTCCCATCACTAGTTTGAGAATGCTAAGTCCTGAGAAACAAAGGACCCTCAGTTACATTGGCGACCAATTTGAGATTCTGCGGTGTCCATCTATTAGGAAGAGGGAACGGAGAAATTCGAGTCGAAACGCTGGCGTTATTCGCGCAATGCCAGCCAAAATTGGCGCCGGAAGCCCGAAGGCCAAAAAAATCCACCCTCTTCTATGCGTCGCGTGAAACTTGCCGGAAATCAAAGCTCAAAGCCGCTGTATCGGGAGGCAGTTCAATCCTGAAAGGGTAGGCATCGTCTTTCAATGATTCACAGGATACCAGCAAGTAACTGCTTGCTAATCATTCTACCGCCCGAATGTAACGGCTCAGCTTGGTAGTAAATTTGATGATCCGCAAAATTCGAGGCAAATGTCATAGAGCCATTGGCTCCCAGAAGGCTCAGTGTACCTACAGGAAAAAACTTGAATTAATAAATCGGAGCATTGCAATCCACAACTCAGATGAGATACAGATAGCGCCGTGACACTGACCTAACCCCTCGTTTTTTTGTATGGGTACAATACCCTACTAGTGCGGTAGGACAATTAGTAAATACAAGAGGTATTACTAGGCGATGCTTAGGCGAGCATGTGACTTACTATACTGTGGGTCGTGTGACCTTTTTATATGTCTCTCATGTTATGTCGTGTCAGTGTGGACTCGGACTCACATGTCCTTTGCGAAGCCAATCACACCTGGTGTGTTTAAGCTTGTTTCCGAGACGCGATACCTTCACGGCCCGGTCACAGGAATTGGCACGCCCAGAAGGCTGCGAACGTTCCGTTGACGGGTAGTGGTCTCCGCACCAATACCAGCTTCAGTGATTCATATCAAACCAGGCATTTCCTCATCGGGATTTTGTCATCGGTACTCCTTCTGGATACAAATGCATGTGTTGTTTCGTCAGGCTTTCGATCACATTGATGTCCGCAGTTATTGCTTATACACTCTCGTGGGTGATTGCGTGTGGTTGCTGCCGCCTGCAGCTTGGAGGTTCGAAAGCCAGCGTTCCGAGGACCATCTAGACACGAGCTCAACGACACTCAACTTTAAGGACTCCTCGGAATTGAGGACCGATGTTCGCAACAAAGATGCTGTCATGTATGTTCCATGTCGCATGACGCTCAAGTATCGTGGGGCGCACTGTTTCCCCTTCGGTGTCACCTTGCCAATCGTACACACATGGCGGACAAGATTGCATGACTCTATTTGTGTGTTGGGATGAAATTACCCATTTAATGTAGGGCAATGCCGAAGACGAGGCACAAATGCGGGTTTCCATGTCCCAGTGTCCGCACCTTCGATCGCGTAAATGCAAGCGTCTGGCGGCCCCGCTCTGATCTTTCTTTTCTCCTGTCTGTCTGTCTGTCTTTCTCTCTCTCTTGACATTCTTTGTTAGCAACTACATCTCTGTCTTGGCAAGGAGGAACATCCGCTGACTAACACCCATCAATTAGTGTAATATCAATATTGGTCGTGTGACCATTTTCACGTCTCTAGTGAACTCGTCCTTTTCAAAACCAATCACACTTCGTGTGTTTCCTGCTCCCGAAACACGATACCTTCACTCGGCCCGACTCACGCGAATTAGCACGGCCAGAAGCTGGGAACCTTCTGTTTACGGGTATGTATCGATCACCGCACCAATTCCACCAACTTCGTTCAGTTTCGAAACAAGTGCTGTCCTTTCTCATCGGGACTTTTCACTCGTCGATGCCCCTCCCGAACGACTGAGTCTGTCGCTTCGTCGGGCTTTTGACTGTGTTAATTTCCGTAGTTATTGCTCGAGCGTTGCGAGGAACTCTAGATCTGTCGGTCACGCGATCTCTGAACGATCAAACACCATACTGCGGTACTCCACTTTGAGAACTCCTCGGACTTGTAGCGATGATGATGTCGTCGCCGAATATTCCATGTTGCATGCTCGGGTGTCGTGAGGCGCACTTTTCCCTCGACGCGGCGTCTGCTTTTTTCCATGTCTCAGTCCACCCAATTCTATGCTTCCTTATTGGACAACATCGAACGTCGTTTCCCGCTCGTCGGGAATAACATATTGAGTTAGTTCACGATGGTAAGAATCCCGCCATTAAACACCCCCACGTAGGCTAAACTTCACCTATCGTGATATCATTTATTCTTTCTGTGCTCCCTAGGTTAAATGTTTGAGATTGCTACGCAACGGTGCGAAACCCGAGGCAAGGCAATTTGCCAAGAGGAAGGAACGAGACTGGTGTCCGTTTGTGTCTCGATTGGTGCGAAACTACCCAATGCAGGCCGATACCGAAGACGAAGTACAAACGCGATTCCCCCGATGGCATAGATTCCCAACTTGTCGAGGATCTGGTCTCGCTCTGGCCTTGCCAGCTTCCCTTCTCGCCGGAGGTATTAGACTATTCAGCCTTGCAATCACCGACCTTTTGGATACCTGGTGATAGTCTACATCATCGACTAGAGCATCTGTTAACTCTTTGACCTACCTATACTCTTTTATGCGATCCTCGCCAAGTAGGTTGGCACCATGTCCCGATTACAACACATTTATTCAAGCTCTGTCGAAGCTACAACAAGGACCTTGAAGTAAACGTCGAAACACCTAAAACGGTACAAGACTACAACGCCAGGTTCTCGTATTATACATGAACGGACCTTAGTATACAGTACTCATTGATCATCACCCTGCCCGGGACGCTGACGCTCCGCATTTCACGCGTCTCCATGAACAAGCCTTTTGCCTTCTTCCACTTTATGCTCGTCTCCGCTCATCTTGCCTGCAAGTATCTTCATTTCCCCTTTAACCACCGTCATAAATCCATGCTTCTTCTCAGCGCCCACGGCTGCCTGCTGTCCCGTTTTCGTAGTTGGTTCATCTTGCTCTTGCTGCTGAACGCTAGTCGTGCCTTGATATTCAGCAACGCTAGCTCCCGGGGGAGGTGGGTGCAACTGTGCAGGATGATAATCCCCACCGTAACCCCCTTCAGCCTGCTTAGTAGGTTCCCTTCGTCCCTCTTCGTTTTCCCCTTCCTGGACATCCCGCGACGGGCTCTTTCCTCGATCGAGCTCATCCGTTGCTTCAATGTCTTCGCATTGACAATGTACTCAGTTACAACATCACACCCTTGAGAATTTTGACGCACTTTTTTCAGCCTGTTCTTCAGCAGTAGCAGCAACGGCAGCTACTCTCCATGGTTCGCTCTGGGTTTCGGCTTCCTTGCTCTTTGTTTCGCTTGCTTCCTTCTGCGATTCGACTTCATGCAATGGCTGGGAGGTGACTGGTTCGTCCTTGGGGAGCATAACATCTCGAGGTATTTTTGCACCTTCCTTTTCGAACGTTGTGGGTTGTGTCTGCAAGAGGAAATCAATTATGTCTATCACGGACAAGCATAAATCAATGGGGAAATGAGCAATTAAAGTCCGGGGGCCGAGGGATACACGTGCGTCGAGAAAGAGCTGCACAACAATAAAGCCCAACCTGCACCAAGCCAACGGAACCCGCTGGCTCATTGACTCAGATCGTTCGCATGCACCCACGGTAATAGATTCGGAAGAGAAAAGGCGTGGATGCGAAATCACTAAGCATGTGGAACGCATGGGTCCCAACAGCGTCCGCTTCCTCGGTAACACGACAACTTGCCATAAAGGTGTCTCTTTTCCAATCGCATCGCACGGCTGAGCAGCTCGGGGAAGTGCGACTGGTCGCAAAACCCTTGGTGCAAACATGAAAAGAAAGTTATTAAAGGAGCAGCGCGCCGAGCACCACGGGAAGACTTGGTCATGCAAAGAAAGATCGGCCATCCACCCCCGAGAAAACCCTTGCTCTTATGAGGAAATCGAGAAAGGAGAGATATGTTTCCCATGAGATGGCCACGGTGTAGTAAACCCGCGAAAGCGATGTGCATTTGAGCAGCCAACTTCAACATACCTCATCATCGCCACCTACTGTAGACGGTTTCATCGTGTCCCTCCTCTGTCTGGGGCAAGTGGTGCGACGCCCCTGTGCACTCTCTTGGCGCTCATCCGGTAAAAGAGCAACGCTAGACTCGGAGAGATTTCCTGGAAGTGCACCAACACCGCCAGTGTGCTCTAAAGGCTGAGCACCTTTCAATTCAGTGCTGGGCAAGGACACACGTCGTTTTTCTTTACCCCCCTTGGATGCTGGACCAGCTGTCAGCTCACAGGAGCGCCTCGCGAAATAGCAGCAGCTTACATGGATCCGAGGCTACGGTCTGCTTGATTTCTTGAGACACCTGTGATTTTTCTGCTGGCATGTCCGGGTGCTCTGTCCTCCCCGAAAACATAGCGGGAGTGTCCATGGCGGGACTAGACGCAAGTACGGATTCCGACCATTTCTTAGGGGATGTTCCGGTCTCGACTGATGGGATTGTAGGCGGCGCAAGTCCAGTGGTCATGGCGAGCGAAGACGAAGATACGATCGAAAAAGGACGTCAGACACAGAGAAGAAGAAAAGGCGGGGGGATCAACTTTTGTCTCTAGGGTCTAGGCATCGACTAGGTGATGTCATGCCGAGCCGTTTTTGCACATTGCCGGTTGAAACTGGATTTTATCTTGTTCTTCTCCGCTGGTAGTTTCTTCCATTTGGAAAGCAGTTGTCTTGGATGCTAGGCATGTGAACGCGAAATCAACGGCAGCGTCGTCGGTCTCAGTGCATTCATGGTCCGAGTTGAGAATGTATGTCGTTTATTGGGTGCCCTTCGGGTGACACCAATCTTCGTACTTCTAGCTTCTGACGAGTTTTCGCATAGCGTTTCGCTCTGCCAGCGATCACTGGCACTCGGGTAGGTGGCAGGTATGATGGCTGAACGAAAAGTCGATCCATTCTCTCGCTCTATCACAGCCTAATAAGTAAGGCAGGTTAACGGCTAGCGCTACTTACACTACCTGAGCAATCAGCCTCTTCCATTTGTCGACCTCATGTTCTGTCGCATGTGAGTCACAGCCACTACAACCGTTTGTTTGGCGGCGGCGTTAGATTTCAACAACACCAAACACTCACCAACAGGTACGTGTCAGATCCTCATTGGGTGAACGAAGTTCGGGTGAGATACACCATGTAATGGACAGCAAGCACTATGCAAGTTCAATTCCGTATATGTGTGTATGTACCATATCCAAATCCATAGCATTGTTCATTTGTCCCAGTCTAGGATGTCCACCAACGGAGACTCGTTGCACGACGTATTTGCGCTACGCATACAATATGGCACCAAAAGCCCCATTGCAAGATCAGTCTATGTCACAGAATCATCCTGAACTACTGATGAGGGGTCGGCAATGAAGGTATTGCTGCCTTTCACGTTGATGAAAGAGTACTGCAAAAAGCGGTCAAGATTCCCAAGCCAACAATGAAAATTCTGGGTTGCACACCTCTGCAAGAGCTGTGTCTCTTCCCCTATTGTAGTTCTGGTACACGAGATTGACCTACATGATGATAAGCGTGACAAACGGATGAAAAACTCGTGATACAAACCTCCGACATGAATGGTCGCAGTCCGGCAGACTCTAGCATCTCCCACCATGATAGAAATTCCTCAAATTTCTTATCCCATGCATGAATCTCGATTAGCAGCTGACCAAAGGGAACTGGTTCCCCAGATGCTATATACGGTTGCAGTATTTGCGTGAGCACCTCGAACTCCCATCCTTCAATATCAATCTTGAGTATGTCGATGTATCGATGTTCTGTAAAAGAAATTTGGTTTTCATCATACGGATGAGTTCGCGAGGAAAACGTACTGTTCATATCGAGGAGTGTCTTGAGGGTATAGAGTTTGTGTTCGTCGTCTGGGCCATGAGCGTCAATATTTGCTAGGCCCCATGGGTGGAAGCGAGCGCGGTGGTCGCGTTTGATATTGCCGAACGAGTTAGAGCGGTAGTCGTAGCCCCAAACTTCACAGTAGCGAGTCCGTTCGAGAGCCTCAGCCTCAAATGATGTCTCATAGTTCATGCCTGTTCCGTAACCTCATTCCAGATAGAAGATTTAGCAAAATGATCTCTGACGTACCGAATGTGTATATTAGACAATCTGGCTTGTGCTTGAGCCGAGAAAGACCACAGGTCCACTTGCCTCCATCTCCTAATGACCCAACACGTTCGACTTGATGTGGACATTGAAATGATGGGGGGAAAAAGCTCCCTGGTAGAGGACGTGGTAAGCCTAAAAGCCCACGACCTAATATACTAACACTCACAAGCGGTGTACGCTGGCCACGGATGCTTGTCTTCCGGGAACCTAGAAGAAACGCATTTGGATCGAGACGGTGGATAATAGACATTCGCGTACATGGAAATGTCTCTGGCGTTTGGCCCGAATTTGCGTATCATCTCTTTGCGGTCGCTCACTACTTTTGAGTAGACCCTCTCAGCTTGCGCGAGTCGCGCGGGAAGTCCGTTATCCCGTATTGAATTCTCGTATAAATCGGCCGGATGCGGAGACTGGTAGTGATTAAGTAGGTATATTGTTGTTAGGATGACCATGGCCACGGAGATGAAATATCGAGGATGTCGCTGCCATAGCAAAGGCATTCCGCGATTCGTGTATGGGCTGTGAGACAAACGATCGGCTGAGCGTACGGCTCTGCGCAATTGACTTCTGTACAAGGCGGCCGTGTGGGGAATAATGGTAGCGAGTCGTGGTACAAATTTTCAAAGAGGGACTTCAAGTCGGTTGTTTCCTTCCAACGTTGACTGACAATTATGTATGAATAAAAATCTTTGCACCGACGTGTCGTAGCGACTTACTGCAGCCAAAAAATTTTGTTGTTGGTCGGGACACAGCAAGTATTAACACGCTCGTTGGTTGCGCATGAGTAACAGTGACGTGGGAGCTTTAGGTGAAACCAATGAGAAAACAAATAAATGATTAGCGCCTCACTGCCTCCTCGGATACTAGCGGATACTACGTACTATCATCGATCAAGTAAGTACTTGTTGTCTTCACTGACCGCATTTACATTTTATTTTCATGCGCTGTTAGAAGTGAAAGCCATCTCGGCAATATCGGGGGGTTCTTCTTCCGAGAGCAGCCTGCCGTCAAGCTTGCACCGATGTACCGGCCCTGGTGGCACCTAGCCATCATAATGATGAAGTTCAATGATTTGAAGCAAGTGCCAAAAATCGACCGCTTACACAGGCAACTATCCGCCGAGCGTTAGCCAACGACTCCGAGGATCTCGAGTCCGAGGCTATGTTCTGCCAATGGAACCCTACGTCATTATACACATCGAAGACGGGAGTTTCATTTACTCTCTCTCTACCTCGTGGATATAGCTCCGTCTCTCCTCTTCATGCACTGCCCTTGATGCCACACAAGGAAGTCATTCGTTTAACAGGGAAATTCATCCACACAACAAAACTCGACACTTAGCCCAATTGACTCCTGTACCCCCGTCATCTGATTCGACAAATGCACTGCTTTGGTCGCCGAACCAATTTCACCAATGGGACACAAGCAACATGCTGATGAGTCTCCATCGCCAACCTTGGCACATGCGACTGACGGCACGCTCTAGCTCCTTTTATACGGTGACGGTGGATGTCCGTCACAAACGAGGCCTGCCTCGAGGCATTTGACATGGTTCCATTCTGTCATATTCCGACCCAAGAGGCAAGGGCCGCGGCGGTGCCGCACTGCGTCCGGCATGGTTTGCTATTCGGGTCGGTGGGCTACTTACTATGTATGTGCTTAACCTATTGATTTCGGTCTGGGTTCGGGATGGTTGAATGGTCACTGTGCTGCACGTGCGTGTCTCGTTATCTGCGAAGCGGAGCGGCCTCATTCATTTGGAACTTCGAAGCGCACAACTGCCTCGTGTTGTGGACTGTTGAACCACATATAATCCCAGGTAATCTCACCTCCCTCGTCGAACCCACCCTGTCACTTCCACCTCTAGTGAACCACAACCATGATCCACACCATACGCTTTTTGTTGTATTGCGTCCTGGTATGCTTGCCCCATGCTCACTCGGTATTCTGTACTCACCCTAGACTATAGTTCGTTTTTGCAGCCGTGACGTTGGCATTGTCTGCGGTGAGAATACATTACACCACTCACTTGCCCTCGTACGATCCAACGAACAATGGAGTTCAGTTCTATGGTATGGAAACTGCCCTCACAAAGTTTCTCCACCTCGCTGATTGCAAGTCCTTCCTTAAGATCCGGTGGTTGTTGAACTCTTAGTGACAAGTATATTTACAATCTTTTGGGCACCGTTTGTGTAAGCTGCTCGTTCTTGTTCATGGTACCTGTCCATTAACTTACTATCGATTACAGTGCTCGCACGATCCACAGCAGGCTCGAGCACCGTTTCTTCAGCTCCTTTACAGCGGAGCTTATCGGGCTTTTCGTCTTCTTCCTTCTCTGGCTAGTGGGTGCTGCAATCGCAACCGTAAGTAGCTATAATTGGTATTCTAACCACCACGCTTGTTAACATCTTTGGGATTTGTAGCATACTAGCAACCCTCCACAAAACGATGTTTACTGGGGAAACCTCTCGTCGTGCTGGTTCTACTGGGAGTGCCGAACTCTTACGGCAATGCTTGCGTTCGCATGGCTTAGCTGGATCGTTGTCTTTGCATTGTTTGTGACGTCGCTGTTATTTGCGATTGCAAACAAGGCATTGCGTGATCCTATGCATGGTCGGTGGGACCGTCGTGCAACTCATTATGGCGACACACCCATGCGTGCCTTGCCCTGATCAGGAGGATGCAGTTGATGAGCGATGCACACGAAAATGATTCTGACGATGTACACGAGTCAATCACGCGTTAGCAACACTTTGGGCAGGTCCTGAGGGCTGCTCTGCTTTACGTTGCCTATTTATCGTACCATACATTGTTTTACTACTAGCCAGACTCCCATAGGATTGCATCCTATGCGGGTGTCTTGTTCGATTTATATACTTACCACTAAGCCTTACAGTGACTTTGCGTGACAGAAGAGTCACGTATTGACATGAGTATCGATCTCGAGTCGGATTCTCAACGGCGCGCAAGGAAGCTTTACGCTTTGCACGTGCGATGGGATGAGATACTATCGTGAGTAGCTGCAATGACGATGTAGAGGGTATGGGCGAAGCGCTTCCAAGAAGTTCCGACCCAGATGGAGGAAACAATGTGTGTGTGGCCGTTCTTGGGTGAAGGCGGCCATACGCACTCGGGGACCTGGAAGGGTGAGCTGAGACGTGCGAGAATGGGTGGGGAAGAAAGAACGTAAGGATTACGCGTACTGTACCTTAACGACAGGCTGTGTTCGTGCCTCCGAGCGATGCCGTCACAGTAGCCTATTCAAGTTGGATCAATACTCTTCACTCGACGACTCAAACGACACGTTTCAGAAAAATAGGTAAGGTGGCAAATCCCGATGCCATCGATGACCCGTGGAGCGCGCGGATTATCAAAACGGGGTTTGGCCGTGGGGATCAGGTTGAAATGGAAGATTAATATTCGCGTACTCCAATGATCTCATGACTACTACTACCACCTTTCGTTTCGATGGCAAGTCGTTCAGCTCCTCAGACAAAGATTCTTGACACTTACAGGTACCGAGCCGGTGCAAATGCACATGAAATTATCCCGGTCCGTCTGGCGAATCAGATGCCTGGCTTTGAGCAGCGCCCGGTGATCATTGACGTGTCGTTTCAGCTGCCACCTGTCAGCTGCCAATATAAGGACGTTGGGAAGGGTTTGCTTCCATGGGTAGATACTGCGGAGACCAGTGCGGTGGCTGAGACAAATCGTACGTTGAGTTCCTCACGCTCACCTGGTCGCATATATATAAGTCCAACAGGACGCCACGATCCCAATATCGATGGAGCTGACTCCTGGCGTACGCTATGTGGGCCGCTGGGCCGTATCGACCGTTCTGCCCACTATTGGCGTTCTGCTCTTGGCTAGACCTCTCCGGGCTTTTGTACCCGCTGCGCCATCACTATCCGTTGGAGGGACGATCGCCCTCTTGGTTTTTACCCCCCTAGCGATCTTGACCACGTCCATCGTCGCCGCCGATGTTTCGCAGCGTCGCAAGGCTGCAGCGTTTGGGGCAAGACTGGTCCCTCGAATTCGAGGATACTTACCCGGAAATCTGGATGTATTGCTGAACATGATCGGGAGGTCGGAAACGGACTACATCGGTAGATGCGAATCCAATCTCATCATAGCAAGCACTGATAAAGGCTATTTGTCACATGTCAGGCACCCCCGTGCTGGAGCATTTCCAACTTCACGGGCCTGTCGTGAACCTGAGGTTTTTATGGCAAGACCTCATTTTCACCACCGAACCCAAGGATATCAAGGTAAGGAGTTTGTAGAGTTTCTTCTTCTTTGCGCCAATGATTCACTTTCCAGACTATTTTGTCCACTGATTTCAACAACTACGTCAAAGGTGCGGACTGCTTCGGCGCTGCTTTCTTGATCTCAGTCTGATCCTCCGAAAGGTGACAAGTTCAAGATGACAGCCGATAGCGTACTAGGAACGGGTGTCTTTAACTCTGATGGTGAGCTTTCAATTCTTATATTTTCGTACCCTGTTCTCTGACGAGGAGGATAGGAGAGACATGGAAGTGAGTAGAATATCTTAGTTCGGAGTACTGCTTGCCGACATTTCCAGGCTCCATCGCACCATGACTCGCCCGTTCTTCAACATCGACAGAATCAGTCATTTTGACATCTTTGATCGTCATGCAGAGTCGGCGATTACGCTGATGAAAGAGCGGTTTTGTGCTGGCCTCGCCGTTGACTTTCAGGTACGTGCTTTGATGGGCGTATTAATCATGTTTATTTATTTGTATGCTAGGACGTCGTTTCTCGTTTCACGCTTGATTCTGCATCCGAATTCTTGTTTGGGCATTGCGTAGACACTTTGGCTGCCGGATTGACCTACCCTCACAATTTCTCGGGGCCAGAAGTGGTGTCCAAAGGGTCCAACATGGCCTTGGACTTTGCGGCAGCATTCAACGCAGCTCAGCATGTTTTGGCAAGACGGAACTTGGTTGGAGGGACGTGGCCGCTCTTCGAACTCTTTCGGGATCCTACACGGGAGCCGATGAAGGTCGTCAACGCATTCCTGGAACCCATCTTGAAGGATGCAGTAGCAAAACAGAAAGCTTCTGAAGGTCTGTTGGATGCGGAAAAGGGTACTGAGGGTGATACTCTGCTAGACCACTTGCTACGGCAAACCACAGGTACATATTATCATCACTTTTTATATCCATTCTGAGCGATGTGGTTCCTTAGATATTAATGTGCTGAGAGATCAAACACTCAATATCTTGTTGGCTGGTCGAGACACGGTATGTGTACCATATCATTTTGTTGGACGGTGCAATCTTATACACCGCAGACTGCCTCGACCCTGACGTCTGCTGTCTATCTGATGGCCATGCACCCAGACGTCTTACGTCGTTTGAGGGACGAAATTCTGGAAGTGGTTGGACCAACGCGGCGACCATCCTACGATGATATTCGTGGAATGAAGTTCCTTCGGGCCGTTTTAAATGGTATGTTTGATGATTTATGATTGAAACATGTCGATTGACTGGTCATAGAAACGTTGAGACTCTTCCCTCCCGTGTACGTTGACAGAAATTTTCATTTCATTTCCTTCCATTTGACCTCGTTTTTGTGATCATAGACCGTTCAATGTTCGGTACGTTATGGCTTTCTCTCCTCCTATCGAAGCTCTCATCAGTGGGCATTCTCTAGTGAGAGCATCAACGACACTACTTGGCAATCATCTAGCCCAGATGGAAAGCCGTTTTTTGTACCTGCTAAAACAGCGTAAGCTTCCAACATTTCATATTCCTCCTATAACCAACATTTTTCTAGGGTTGGCTATTCGATCTTATTGATGCACCGGAGGACAGACCTCTGGGGCCCTGATGCACTGGAATTCGACCCTGATCGGTTCCTTGACGATCGTCTGCGCAAATACCTTACCCCTAACCCCTTTATATTCCTTCCATTCAACGCAGGTCCGCGTATCTGTCTAGGACAACAGGTATGTATTTGGCGTATCGTTCATTTCGAGATTCTCCATGACTGTTGCCCGGTGTGCAGTTTGCATACAACGAGATGTCGTTCATGTTGATTCGGTTGTTGCAACACTTTTCCTCTGTTGCGCTTTCTCCCGAGTCGCAAGACCCTGCGTGCCACGTTCCGGCTGCGTGGGCACGTGGGCCGGGACGACAAGCGATCGAGCGGTTCTATCCTCGAACCCACTTGACGCTATATGCCAAGGTACGAACACACACTAGGTTGGCTGAACGCTGCTGAACGGGTCAACGCCTTTATAGGGCGGTTTGTGGGTGAAAATGGAGCCCGCAGAAGCAGAGCAAGTTTAAAGATGATCATTGGGACTCCTGCATACATAATCGTAACGGGGGTGTGACCATGACGTTGTAAAGGGGTTAGTTGTAGGTATATCTGACAGAGTTCGCCTCCCACTGGCGAGGTAGTTATCCTATTATTATTGGAGTTTCATATGATATCTACATGCTTGTACACTATAATGTTTGCAAAATATTTACTGCGCAACTTCCAAGCGTTTGCTAGCAATCTCCAGCTGCTCGACACTAGGCATCTCCCACTTTATACATATATCATAACGAATCTACTCCGCATCTTGAGCGGGATAGACGTGCGAGCTTAACTTGCTCGGAAGGTCGATGATGCTGGTGAATTCCACGTCATTACTGCGGACCCGGGCGCCGGCACCGGGCATCGCACATTCGGTGCCGACACCCCGGGTCGACTTATGGCACAGGCGATAGATGAACGTGGCAAGGACGAGCGAATTGCACACGAGTAAAGCGAGCGCAGCCTAGTATAAGGGTAGGGGTATCAGAGGAGGTCTATGACGTGGTGTCCCCCACTGGCAAGCAAGAGAGGTGAACTTTTTTTATACCTTTGTTTGGCCAATAATCAGTGTGGTGCTTGTAGCATCTTCGAAGAGAAGCACAGAGTGAAGGATGGTGAGGACGGTGATGAGTATGGAGGCGGAAAACGCGGAGAGAATGAGGTTGCGACGATCCCGAGGGAGCTTTACATCCCGAAGGAACCATATAGGCAGGGCGACGAGGATGGCATCTGAAATGATGTCCGCTTTTTTCGAGTTTGAATAGTCATGTCGGGTGAACGTTTTGAATCACTTACTGACGAGTTGTGCGATGGCTACAAGGGATGTGATCTTACAGAGGTTCTCCAAGCAGATGTTGATTTTCTGGGCTATGAGTCCTGCTTGCATAGCCATGAACATGATACCGATGCCATATGCGATGCGTCGCAGCTTTGGGGTCGGATTCGCTATCCGAACGACCGAGCATAGAATGCTCATTCGGGCTAACCTATGAACAAGAGATGTGTGAGTTAGTGTATGATCCACCTTTTCTGTGTTTCTTACCAGACAACCGAAGTGATAGTCAGCGAAAGGACCCAATTTCCGTCACCATTTATCTGGGGTGGTGTGTTTGCTGAAAGCAATTTTGAGTCACACAAATGTCGTATGCCTGGGGAACTCACAATTTTGCGGGGCTTTTTGCATCCAAACGCTGGCGAGACACATCATGTCGCATATGAGAGCCGAAGTAGCCCATCCATCCTCCCACCAAAACCTGGACAGATGCAAAGCGATATAGTAGTCGAAATGTCGTGGCGAGGATAGCCACAACATGGGCGACCGTCGAGGAGACTTTGAAATTCACATCGACTTGAGTGAGAGAGAAAAAGAAACGAGATCGACAACGCACTCTGCACTCTGAAGGACCAGGGCTGTACTGTACTATCCATCATGCAGCGAGGACTTTGGATTGGGGATTTTTAGAGATCGTGCCGGGCGCGGGGGGCACATTTTCTATGAGATGTCCAGTCACGGCATGTATAATGAGTCTATTCATCGCGATTTACCCACCTGCTGGCATATGCTGTTAAAAAGTTTGCAGGTACGTGAGTGACGAAGTCTGATCCTGGGAGAAAATGCTACCAAACTGTAATGAAGTAACATCAATTCTCACCTTTGCTAGCCTGCTCAAGTCGCCCTGGTGCTAGTCAGGGTCATACTAATTGTAATGGTAAAGTAGTTGACAGGGTTGATGACTTTGAGCGAGTCCGCTCTACTATGATAAGATAACCACGTGCAGCCTGTTAGCCGGCCCGGTCTCGCTGACATGTCACTGCCAAACCTTGTCAGAAACCAGGAACTTGTATCCTTCCCCACTCTCACGTTCGACGGACTTATGCAAGACGAGTACGATAAATGTGAGCAAACTTTGCGTTAAGAGTACCTAGTCTAAGACGAAAAATTTTCAGACGGAGAGGCTTCAGACCCTATTAGCTCAGATTCCAACTTCATCGACACAGACGACGGTGACGAATCTGAATCCTCCGAAAGCGACGAATCAGGGTTGGATGATCAAACTCGCGCATCTGGGGATGCAGAAGTCGACGCAGATTTCGAGTATGTATATGAAACTTAACGAGCGTGCACAGAATCTAACATTTGGCGCAGACGCCTCGTTCGAAACATTCGGACGGCAGATGACGTGTCGAGTACGGGAGTGCTACAGCGCGAGTGGGATATACGTCTTGAAGATCAGGATGCCCTATTTCGGGATGACTTGCGAGAGGCTTCAGGCATTGGAAAGAGCAAAAGAAAGAAGGTAGGATTGTTACTTGAGTGCATTCTTCTATATGACAGGCAAACCATGGGTCATGCAGCGCGAGCGCAGAGTCGGACCTGTACTCTCGCATCAAGTTCGAGCATTAATAGGAGAAGGCAACCAGGCATACATCGACAACAACCTCACTGAAGCCATTCGAGTGATGCAAGAGGTTATTCGTATCGAGCCACGCGCCATTCCTGCTTGGACTGTTCTCGCACAATGTTACGAGGATACAAACGAACCACAAAAGGCTCTTCAGCTACGCATCATGGCTGCTCATCTCAGGCGTGACTCAGAGGAGTGGGAACGCTTGGCCCGACAATCCAGGTAATAATTAACAATCACGCCAGGAAACAATTCCCGGTTGTTGATGGTCTCCTCAGGGACCTTGGATTCAACCAACAGGCATTATATTGTTACACGAAACTTTATAGCCTTGACCCTGACAATGTGGACGCTCTCTGGGATCGCGCAAGTCTTGCAAGGGAGATGCGTGACCTCCGAACGGTATGGACGTCATAGAGTTCACTTTTTCGGACTCATTTCGTTCATTAGGCTCGGCATTCTCTTCTAGCAATTCTCAAGCGTTTCCCACACAACATCATCGTCTTGACTGAGCTCCGACCGATTCTCATCGAGCTTGCTGATTTTGCGCTCTGTACCTCCCTCTACCAGGATGCATTTGAATACAATCAAACCTTAAACCCCCTTGGCTATGTTCTGGACCCATCCATCTCTGGGCAAAATGAACAGTCAAGATTTGGTTTCATTGAACTACTTGTCCTCGCAGATCTTTACAATACAACGAACGAATATGATCGGGCAATAGATACGATCCGAAGAGGGTGTCGATGGCTTCAGGGCAGAGCATGTCAGAAATTCTGGGACGTCTGTGAAGACGATCGCGAATATGATTTACCTGGCCAAGAAGGAGCAGAGTCCGCGCATCGTACAGGGGACGTTCAGCCTGGGTACTATCCACTGGATATAAATGCCCGTCACCGACTCGCAGTAGCTCGGATCAAGATGGGTGACATCGATGAGGGCAAGGTTGGTGAATGTTCCTCTGAGCATATGATACCAAATTCAAATGCTTGTGTTACCCCAGATGCATGCCGATATTGTTTTGTCCCAGGATGCGTTGGATTACGCTGCCTTGTATGGCGAAATTGCAGACGCTTATTTCGAACTGGAGATGTATTTCAACGCCACTCCGATCTATGAGACCCTTGCTGCTGACCCTGCGGTGCGCAATATTCACGCCATTCATCAACCTTCTATCTAAGATACTTGTCCAGACAAGCAGTCTGTATGTTCTTTTGCAGGTCGCCACATGCCGCAGAATGCAAGGAGACATACCTGAAGCATCTGAGGTCTACAAACAAGGTGGGTTGTCGTTGATTGCAGGGCACTGCATAGTGCTAATCCGATGTCAAGTCGTCGATGCAGACCCCTCAAACACCGATGCCAAGATGAAGCTTGCGGAACTTTATGAAATCATGGATGAACCCCGAAAGGCGCTCGAGCTGGTGTATCAAGGCACGTTCTTTTCCCAAATTGTATTTACAATGTGACTAATGCGCAGTTCTAAGTCATTGATGCGAGGAAGCGTCGCCCCGCACAAGGTGACGGCACGGCACTACCCAATACACCATCGGGTTCCCAGCCTGCTACTTCCCTGTTTGATGAAAAGTCTCACAGCCGACAAAAAGGAAAAGCTGCAACTAAAAACGGCCGACTAACATTGGCTGAGCTGAAGGCCCTCGAGGAACAACGTGAGAAGGAAGTTTTACTTGGTTACAGACGAATTGAAGAGCTATGGCCGAGTATCCTGAATGAAGGATGTAGCGACGAAGTTACGAGGGAATGGATGTTAGAAGCTGAGAAACTTGTAGAAATGTTCAGAGAGACGCGGAATTTGTTCTTGACGAGCAGAGTACGTGTCTCAAGTTTTTGTGTCTCGTATTGGTCGATTGATTGTGGCAGCACAATGATTTTCGGGGCATGTTTCCTAGGCGACGGCAGCAGCGCCAGAATGGGACAGAGGAAGAGCGAATGGCGTCAAGGCTGGAACTCGTCGGTTTGTCTTGCGTTGCTCTCGCGCCTTTCTATGGCTGATCTATGCAGAACGAGACAAACACATGCGCAAATCCAAAGATGATGGTCAGCAACCTGGGATGGTCGACTCGTTCCGCGGCGTCTCCTTTGAAAACTGGTTGCGGCTTTTTATGCAGGTAGGATGGCTGCTTCGTTCTCAAGAATGTGTTAAGGTTCCCTCTCCGCGCAGTACGCATTCATCTTAACAAGGCGAGGAGAGTATGAGCTCGCAGATGAGGTTTTACGTCACATCCTAATGTCGAACGGCTACCGAAGCAAAGAAACGCAAGTTACTATTCGACTCGCAATTATCAGTATGTGTTTGTAACTTGAAGTCTCGACCTTGAGTCCTCACCCGCATCCCCCGTGATAGCATGTGCGATGGCCGTTGAAAATTACACCGTCGTCGTCGAGCAATGTCGAAAGTTGATAAATACCCATCAATTCAAGAATGAACCAATGCGGATACTTTTATCATCACTCTCCAGTGGCTTGCGGTGTGCGGATGCGTTCATCAGCTCCACATTACAAAAACATATGCTTAGAGAGGTCCGGTTGAGCGACGGTGCCGTGAAGACTCCAGAACTCCTGAAATGGAATAATTCGAGCCAACGGTATCATTTGGGAACCGCCAAATCGGCCGGCGATGACGATGTGGTCAAAGGAGCTGACGCGCCCGAAGACGATGCCGAAGACGTCGGGGACGCGGCTGATTCTGTTCCTCCCAGCGACAAACGACCCTTGTGGTTGCCTACGAAGAACAATCCCATTCCGGTCACTTTGTATGGCCAATTGTGCCTCGCAGCGAAGAGCTATCAGAGTGCGATATGTAAGCCATCTCGGAACCGAACCCCAATTTCAACTAGTGTACTCATAACTAGCCAGTTTATCTGTTGCACGGATATGACTACTGTCAAGAAGATCCGGTCATATGTCTGTGCCTTGCCCTGTCATCCTTGGGTAGGGCTATGCAGCGTCAAGCAGACAACCGTAACCACCTCATTACTCAGGTATGTTAACCCTGTGACCTGATCTTCGATTGCGAAGATTTGAGAGACACTACAAGGGTATGGCATTTTTATCACAATATCGGGCTACACGCAGACAAGCTGGAGAACACGTGCTACCAGAGATCGAATTCAATTTTGGTAGGGGGTTTCAGCAGCTAGGTGCGCGGGTTATCGGTACTTTTTGTTTCAACGAGGACGTTTTCTGACGAATATGATTCATTAGGGTTACATACCCTGGCAGTCACTCACTACGAAAAGGTGGTGAAACTTGTCGAGGACCGCAGGGATGACGTAAGTCCCATGGTGATATTGCTGTGGCTATCTAGACGCACGACGTTTCAGGATGTTTCTGTGGCCCGGGAAGCGGCTTATAACCTCTCGCTGATTTATGTTACCACCGGTGCAATTCCCCTGGCAGACGCGTTGTATCGGCGGTGGTTATCCGTATGACACAGTGAGGGTTTGAGATTCGCATAAGAGTTTATCCAGTAGCCTTAAACTCTCTGTAGCATTTCAAACGGGCCGATGGGAATCAGATATATCTCCGGGTCATCAAGTATGACATACCCTAACCGAACTAACGCAATTTTGATTCCGACTAGCATCCAGTCGGCGCATACTTATGAGAGCTTCTTCTTACTCTATTCTCCCTCTCCCAACCTAACCATGTCGACGAGCATTAACCCATCCTCCTCCCTACGCATCCTTGTGAGATTCCACTGTCACTTCAAGTAGTATCCCTTTCTGATGCGGCCGCAGGCGCAACGCAATTCCTCCAAGAGTACGGTGTCATCGTCGGACACAGATGTCGACTCGGCATGCACGTCGTCGTCTGGAACGACAACACCCGAGGATGATGCCAAGACGTTCCATCTCGGCCCCATGTTTCAAAACGTCTTGGCGGACAAACCAAAGCGGGTTCTTCGGGAGAAGCCCACCATCGTCACGAAACATCGCAGTCTCTCTTTGGCGATGAAAAAGGTGAAACGAGTTGCACACGCGCTGGCCGTATTCAAGAAAAAGGTTAGTACACCTCTACCTGTGCTTATTTCCGCCTTCCCGGAAGGAGAGTAAACGTGATGACGTTGTTTGTTGTGCGTGGGAATTTCCAGAGATCGGATGATATTTCCCCTATTTTGATATCGAGTCCATTGAGAGAACGGTTTGGGAAGCGAATGTCTGTCAAGCCTCATCCGGACGAGGTATGTGGATCCATTTCTTTTGAAGAAAGTCGAGCCTGCGGCATTGAGCTCGTGCGTCCAGGGGTTCTACAGCCTGCCCAACAGACGGTTCTCCTTCTCGGACGCAAGTATGCCATTGGTGAGCGTTGGTTTCCATATTGCTGTCGTCCTTGAGCTTGAGCGCTTACCAGCGGTTCGGAAAGCGTCAATATCACCCAGAGACGATCACACGCAAGTTTGGGACGATTTCGGGTCCCACATCTGGTTTCACCAAGGACAGGTTTAGGAAACAACGAAGTATGCCCAACTTCTCGGACTCCTCGCGGCGCAGTGCTATCCCGTCCTCAACGTCGGCACCAGTGTCAGTGGTCCAACGAAAAGAACAGCATATCTTGACATTCAGCATGATCTTGATCTACATCCTCCGCGTCTTGCTTTTCGTGCCATGGTGCGCCGTGGTTGGCGGTGCCCTGCTCTTGTTCCCTACCTATGTGGAACTCGTGGCTTTCGGTCCGGGCTACCTCCCATCTCCGAAAGGCGTCCGACGCTTCGCACATTGGGCCGAGTGTGGTCAACAGCACGTCATGATATTCCTCGCTTTCTTGGTGGTCGTTCTCTGGTACGACTGCGCATTGGGGTTATCGCTAACGAGCATCGTTGTGTCGCGTTTCATATACGTGTGGCGCGGTTTCAAGGTGGATAGGAGCATCCAGCTCGGAGAGGACGATCAGCAAAGTTTGTATCTCTTGGTGACGGGCCTGGCGTCCGCAGATGGTTCGGTTCCCATGAGCAGGCCAGGAGGTCGACAGGCCGTGACGAAGACAGAGGATTCTAGATAGGAGTTGCGGTGCCCAACGAGGTCCCCTGATGAGTTCCTGCGCCATGTAATAATATGCATTACGACTGCCCTACATTATACGTATCTTATTGTATCTTACTGTTGTATGTACCCTGCATCATGTTCTACTCGTAATTGCCGCGAGAAAGGTCACGTGCTACTACCTTGGACGACGTGATGGCCAAATATACGTCACATCACATCATATTTGATAGAGACCCTTGGCTTGATGGACGACCACATGAAGCATATGTCCATATGCACAAGCCTCGTACCGTATCACTAACGATTAGAATCTGCTTACCTTTGCCTACGCGATAGGTGGAATCGACGCGGAATCGCATAACCATTGACTGGGAAAACCCACCGCCTCTCCCCGTGCAGTCCACGCTCCACATTCTGCGGAAAAGGATATCGTAACCGATCCTCGAACCGCTCTACAGTTCGAGAAGAGTTATTCAATTTGGCACTGCGGTACTTCGCTTCCAAACTTGTTCGGTTTGGATTCCGTGGACTAGTACTGCCAGACTCATGTGCATGGACGTCTATGGGCCTGTTTCAACATTCCCAATTGAAATTTGGTACTACACTAAATCTAACCAGAATCGAACTATCGCCGCATCTATCTGCTTCAGTACCTTGCGATTCAACTCACCCAATGCCTAGTTTTTGTTGCTGTCGGACTCCCTTTATGGCGACAGCTGCATGGTGTTTTTTGCATGTACGCCCAGGAATTGTATCACATGGCATCGTCACCAACAGAAACCATTCGAACGGGGTTACATTCACATTGAGTCTCCATGTGGTATGTGTTGCGTGCTGAACATCGGTTTGCTAGCATGTTGGGAACACGACCCCATATGTAAGGAAGACTGGCTCACACATATATATACTAGTGGAAGTTGTCCTCTCCTTTCCATAACACTATCGACATATATCTCACAAGCCACATCAGCAGATATGTACTCGCCTAGAATCATCCTTCCAGCTGCTCTCGTGTCTTTCTTCGGTCTCGCCTCTGCTCTGCAAGTCCGTGGTGTAGCCTACTACGACCCTACTTCCCATGGTGGCTCCATGCTCGACAACGCAGGGAACGGGTTAGGAGAACCTTTGAACGTACGCTTTTGGTTCCTTTCTCACCTTTACCATTTTTTCTGACAAAGTAGTAGGTTATCATCTCGGGCCTAAGCTCTGCAGGTGTCCTGACAGACGATGGCATCAAGAATTACGCTAACGCGATTGGATTGTGAGCGATCTTGCCAGTTCTCTCGATGTAAGGAAGCCTCTGAACGGTACATCGCCTAATCTTGCAGTTCGACGGAATGTCTCGGGATTCGTGTCACAGATCGTCATTCTGCTAACCTTGGTGACGGAAACGGTATGGTCAACCAAACGATGGATTTACGTCAAGACTATGGAAATACTGCCACTGGGGCCTGCCTCCAAAGTCTGATTGGTGGTAATCGTCTCCGGTAAGTTATATTGAGGTGCTCTCCGTGTTCAATCGTGATCTCGTGACTGTCGACGAAGGGTGTACCGCCAGAATGGTACCGCGGATGATAGTGGCGCACTGTTCTTAGCGTACGTCCTGCATTGCCTCTGTCTTGTGAACTAATCTTTACCTTGGACACAGGGTTTCCAAGGAAGGGGTAACGGGAATTGTCGTCTACACTGTAAGGGTTTGCCTCTGACGTCGCTTTCTTATCAGCCTGCCTCCAAGAACAACTCCATCGTACCCGATGGATACAACATCGCAAGGTGAGCGCTTCTCTTCGGTGATCATCTACATGTTGTTTTATCTCTCTCCTAGGGACGAGTTGGTCGCGGGAGCGGTCGGTCAGTCGAGCTTCGGCAGTGTTTCCTACAGCACAACAGCCCAGAACATCAATGGGTTGCTTACGCCGGGGTCAGCAGGCGTCAATCACGGTACGACTCACTGAGCCAATCACTGTACTTTTTCCCCAACTGATTCGCACAAAGGGATTTCCCAGGATGGTAGCGTGACGCTCTTGACGGTGACCATCGTTTGATGGGCTTCAGTAGTGGTAACTTGAATGTTCTAGTCATGCAATTCGTTCGATTATACTTGGTTTGTCGTGTATCAGAGAAATATTATCAGTTTGGCCTTCACAAGCACCTAGACACATGTGCGTCATGAACAGGGAGTCCGGTATGTTCCATCTGTGAATTTCAATCGTGATGGTGGCTCGTAGGGTGAACTGGGTGATGTATATGTTACATGCAGGTATGTACGGTACCCGACAGGAGTGAGGATGTGGGCGAAAACCCTGGGGGCCTTCTGGCCCGATGCACTGTGACGTGATCTCCAGCTTGTCTGCGTGCACTCTCCTCATCACAGACACGCTCTCAACTCACCTGATCGAGATATCGATAGTCCACTTCTACGCAGGATACGTCCCGACTGACTTTCCAACCGAGACACACTGGTCCGCACGCCTCACCCTCGAACGCAGCCGTGCGACGAAATGCCCATCTCCACCTCTCCAGCGGACGTGGCAGCCCTCCGAGAGACGTAGATGTCCATGCGGGCACTCAATACAGAGACCCCTCTGCACGGTTTCGGTGTATCGAGTTCGAATTCGTTTAGTGAGGGTAGCCCAGGACAAGAGTCACTCGGGATGACTCTTGCGTGCTGGTACGTAGACGGACCCACGCTCAAACCCCAGCGCGAAGGTGGGGGAACAACGTATACAAGGGAGAGATTCTTGCATTTTTAGACGGGCTTGGGAGGAGGAAAGGAAGGCGTTGATTGCGAAGGCGTTGATCGTACCGTCTGCTGGTGTGGGTCATATCTGGTGCGCGCAGCACGGAGTGTGTTTATAGGATCGTCCGATTAGAGACGGCGTCCGGCGCTGTTCGAAAGGGTGTGGTATCCAAAGAACGGGGTGATGTGGGTTGGTCGATGCGGACAAAGGGAGGGGAGAGCAATGAGGGCGGCGTCGCAGCTAACAATTTGGTGTTGGATTCGATCGTGTTCGTCGATGCAGGTCGAATTCCTATTCCCAAGGCTGTACTATAGTCGACGATGAAACATGGACAACCAATCCCATCGTCAACTCGTCCGAGCCATCAACCTAAAATTCGGGACCGAGCGCCGCCTCGTAAAATGGTGCACGACCACAAAGTCTTCATACTTGGGAAATGATTCAATCCACTGACACCACCCACCACCCAGAACGGCACGTTCCGAGTCGATATTACCACCTCCACGCCCCTCTCTGTCAACGTCGCAAAGTCAGGTAACCCATCTGAATTCCTGTCGCGCGTCACAATACGCAACATGAGGAGGAACGCGGGTCGATCACATCCAGAGTAGGCTTGAGCGTGTCCCTAAAGTTATGTGTCGGACTCCGAAACGACACATGCACGCTCGAGGAGGGATGGCGCAATCAGCATCACCACAGGCATGCTATACACCACACGCTCTTCAAGATGGGTACACTCCCGCACGCGTCGATGTTGAAATGGAGCAGGCGGAGTGAGCGGGGGGCGTGGGGATCTTGCGTGCAGCTATCCAAGGATGCGGAGGGAATGGGTAGAGGAACCGAGGACGGCAGGTGGTGGGATGCACGCGAATGCGTGGTGCCAGTCCCGGTCCTGGTCTGTCGCAGGAGTGGGCCACGCAACGATTTCAGTGCCAATCTTCAAGAATCGGATGTATACACCTAGCGGCTGGAACAGCACCGGTGGTTGAACGCTGCAGCATTGTAGGTGAGTGCACGGATGGTCTGTCCTGCATTTTTGAGCTTGGCAAGCATGAATGGATCGATTTCGTGTAGACTATAGACACTCGGGTAGAGCTCGCAGAGTCGGGGGTAGGCTTGCAAGAGTTGGGTTCTGATTGGCAAGTCTCGTTTGACAAGCGGTTAATGTCAATGTCGAGGGATTAGGCGAGGTGGCGAGAAGACCGTGTCCAATAACAATGATTGAGCTGGGATCGTCCACGAGCGCGCGATCGACGAAGAATGTGTAGCTCGAGGATAACACAAGCTTTTTTGTTCAAGGCAAGCGGAACCCTCGGCAACAGTACAGATGGTTTCAGTCCCTTGCTTCGCCAGTGCACAAAGGATGCTCACGCGGAACTAGGCATTAACGATGAGCGACGAGGAGGCATTGTCGCGCTGGGAGGACCTCCACAATCATGTCACTCAAACTGCTCAGGCGTTTGTTACGTCGTTCCTCACCTGGTGTCTCCGCGCCAACACGGAACACACTGCTCAGACGGACCTCTCCTTGGTGCCAATTGTCGACATGGGGCGCCTTCTTCCGCGGTACAAGCACTCGTCGAAACGACTGTTGCTTCTCGACTTTGAGGGTGCAATTTGGATCCGCGACATGTCTCGGGCTTGCATCTTCGCACCGTTTGTGCCCCAGCCAAATACTGTGGCATTGCTTAAACGCTTTGCCGATGACCCACGGAATGAAGTATGGCTCTTGATTGGGCTGCCTATCAAGAATGTACTAGAAAAGATCACTGCGGCTGTCCCCGGCGTGGGCATTGTTGCTGAAAACGGGTGCTTTACCAGGACGCGGGAGACGAAGCTGCCAATTGGCGCGCCGGCAAGCCGCCGAAGCGCAGAACCGCATCTTTGATAGCCTCTGGCAGCGGTGTTATCTGTGAATCATCCCCGGTGCGAATTCGTTTTTAGTGCTTCCAAACAATATTTTGAGGTCGATGGTGGTGGGGGCGATTTTAAATCCGGGTGGACCAGCGCAGTCGCCCAGGGGTGGAGTGGGGATAGAGATGACGAGGGCGGGTATGGTGAATTGGGAAGGGGAAATGGGGATGAGACGTGGGGCGTGTTTGCAGGGACGAGAAGCTATTGAGACGATTGAACGAGCTGGATGATGCCGAGACGGTGTCGACGAGTCGGAAGGGGACCGATGCAGAGTGGAAGTTGGATCCGAGGGAAGTGATGGGTGTGTTGGGCCAGTTGGCGGGGGTGTGATGTTCGCCCCTGATGTATGACGACTTGTGTGGAAATGACGCGGTTTGTTTTTCGTCCCGCTATTGTTTTACTTGATTATCGACGTTGGTACTCGATAGACGGCTGTGTTGTTAGAATTCCATGGCTGCAGCCATTTTACGCACCTTTGTGTATACTTGATACACGATAGATAGATTTTGTCCCGATCAAGGAGGGTCAAATCCGCGCGCATTCAACTCGTACTATACTGGACATTTGGTCGAAATTATGATCCGGTAACATGCCTTTTACTATGGCTGACCACAGAGGGAGGTCCCTCATACGCTCCGATATGTAAACAGATTTTTCTCAAACCTGCTAGTGAAACGCACAGAAACGAAGGGCTGTATGAGCGGTGGAAGTTTGAGCTACAAAAAACGTTGTACACTTGCCTTGTGCAACAAGCCCACAAACAGTCCGGGAAAGTCTCGTTTGCTCTCCTTCCGCATTGGCGACCCTATTTATTATTCTCGACCTGATCATCTTTCCGATCATATGAAAGGGGTATAAACGACTGCCCTTATGGTTTACAAAACGAGTTCTTGGTTCGGCGCCTGGCGGGGAATATGCTCAGGCACAGAGAGCGGGAGCTAGAAGAACCTGGGATCAGTGGGATCAGAGGGAGGTTGATGAAGCCATTCCAGAGCCAGTTAGACGGATCTTCCGCCAGAAGGATGTCAGATATTCCGATACTTATGAGAGCTTCTTCCTACTCTATTTTCCCTCTCCCAACTTAGCCATGTCGACGAACGTTAGCTCATCGTCCCCCTTATACATTCTTGTGAGATTCCACTAGTGTTTCAAGTAATATCCCTTTCTGATACGGCCGCAGGCGCAACACAATTACTCCAAGATTACCGTGTCATCGTCGGACACAGATGTCGACTCAGTATACACATCGTCGTCTAGAACGACGACATCCGAGGATGATGCCAAGACGTTCCATCTCGTTGGCGGACAAACCAAAGCTGGTTCCTCTGGAGAAGCCCACCGTCGTCACGAAACATCGTAGTCTCTTTGGCGATGAAAAAGGTGAAACGAGTCGCACACGCGCTGGTCGTGTTTAAGAAAAGGTCAGTGCACCTCTACCTGTGCGTATGTCTTCCCTTCCAGAAGGGAGAGCAAACAGTGATGGCGTTGCGTGTGGGAATTTCCAGAGATCGGATGTCTGTCAAGTACGAGGTATGTGGATGCGTCCTCTCGAAGAAAGTCGAACCTGCAACATTGAGCTCGTGCGTCCAGGGTTCTACAGCCTGCCCAACAGACGGTTCTCCTTCTCGGACGCAAGTATGCCATTGGTGAGCGTTGGTTTCCATATTGCTGTCGTCCTTGAGCTCGAGCGCTTACCGGCGGTTCGACAAGTGTCAATATCACCCAGAGACGATCACACGCAAGTTTGGGACGATTTCGGGTCCTACATCTGATTTCACCAAGGACAGGTTAAGGAAGCAACAAAGTATGCCCGACTTCTCGGACTCCTCGCGGCGCAGTGCTATCCCGTCCTCAACGTCGGCAGTCTCGGCACCAGTGTCAGTGGTCCCACGAAAAGAACAGCATATCTTGACATTCAGCATGATCTTAATCTACACCCTCCGTGGCTTGCTTTTTGTGCCATGGTGCGCCGTGGTTGGCGGTCCCTGCCTTTGTTCCCTACCTCCTTGGAACTCGTCGCTTTCGGTCCGGGCTACCTCCCATCTCCAAAAGGCATCTGGCGCTTCGCACATTGGGCCGAGTGTGGTCAACAGCACGTCATGATATTCCTCGCTTTCGTGATGGTCGTTCTCTGGTACAAATGCGCATTGGGGCTATCGCTAACGAGCATCGTTGTGTCGCGTTTCATGTACGTGTGGCGCGGTTTCAAGGTGGATAGGAGCATCCAACTAGGAGAGGACGATCAGCAAAGTGTGTATCTCTTGGTGACGGGCCTGGCGTCCGCAGATTGTTCGCTTCCGGGCCTTCCCATGAGCAGCCTCAGAGCAGGCCAGGCAGGCCATGACAAAGACAGAGGATTCTGGATAGGAGTTGCGGTGCCTAACGAGGTCCCCTGACGAGTTACTGCGCCGTGTAATAATATGCGTTACGACTGCCCTATATTATATGTATCTTATTGTATCTTACTGTTGTTGTATACCCTACATCGTGTTCTACTCGTAATTGGCGTCACGTGCTACTACCTGATGTGGTTCGACTTTTGTTGGGGACCCTTGGCTAAGTCGGCTTGATGATTGACCACATGAAGCATATCCATATGCACAAGCCTCGTACTATATCACCAGCGATTAGAATCTGCTTACCTTCGCCTACGCGGTAGGTATTCCCATGTGGAATCGGCGCGGAATCGCATAACTTCCCGTGCGGTCCAAGTTTCACATTCCGCGGAAAAGGACATCGCAACCGATTCTCAAACCACTCAACAGTTCGAGAAGAGTCATTCGATTTGGCAGTGCGGTACTTCGCTTCCAGACTTGTTCGGTTCGGATCCCCTGAGCCACTGGAAGGCACACGTGCATGGACATCTATGGACCAGGCGTTTCAACATTCCCAATTGTAATCTGGTACTACTAAATTTAACCAGAATTGAACTATCGCCGCATCTATCTGCTTCAGTACCTCGGGTCCTTGCGGTTCAACATCACCCAAAGCCTAGGTTTTGTCGCCATCTTTATGGTGACAGCTGCGTGGTGTTTTTTGCATGTACGCTCAATAATTGTATCACAAGGGAAAGTTACCAACAGAAACCGTTCGAACGGGGTTACGTTGGTATTGAGCCTCATGTGGCATGCTTTGATTAAACTTCTCTGAGCAGGTTGGTAATACGATCCCATGCGTGCAGAAGATTGGCATATATATATATATATATGCTAGTGGACGTTGTCCCCTCCTTTCTTTATCGCTCCCCGCATATATTTCACAACCCACCTCAGCAGACATGTACTCACCTAGATTGATCTTTCTGGCTGCTCTCGTGTCTTGCTTCGGTCTCGCCTCTGCTCTACAAGTCCGTGATGCAGCCTACTATGACCCTACTGCCCTTGGTGGCTCCATGCTTGACAACGCAGGAAACGGTTTAGGAGAACCTTTGAACGTACGCTTTTGGTTCCTTTCTCACATCTGCCATTTTTTCTGACAAAGTAGTAGGTTATCGTCTCTGGCCTAAGTTCTGCAGGTGTCCTGACAGACGATGGCATCACGAACTACGCTCGCGCGATTGGATTGTGAGCGATCTTGCCAGTTCTCTCCATGTAAGGAAGCTTCTGAACGGTACATCGCCTGATCTGGCAGTTCGACGGAATGTCTCGGGATTCATCTCGGAAATCCTCAATCTGCTAACCTTGGTGATGGAAACGGTTGGGTCAACCAAACGATGGAGATCCGTGAAGACTATGGAAATGCTGCCACTGGAACCTGCCTCGAAAGTCTAATTGGTGGTAATCATTTCCGGTAAGTTATATTGAGGTGCTCTCCTCGTTCGGTTGTGATCTCGTGACTGTTGACGAAGAGTGTACCGCCAGAATGGTGACTTGGCAGATAGTGGCGCACTGTTCTTAGCGTACGTCCTGCATTGCCTCTGACTCATGAACTAATCGTCACCTTAGACACAGGGTTTCTAAGGAAGAGGTAACGGGAGCCGTCGTTTACACGGTAGGGGCTTGCCACTGACGTCGCTTTCTTATCAGCCTGCTACCAATAACCACAACATCATACCCGATGGATACAATATAGGAAGGTGGGCACCTCTCTACAGTGATCATCTACGTGTTGTTTTATCTCTCCTAGAGATGAATTGGTCTCGGGTGCGGTCGGTCAGTCGAGCTTCGGTGGTGTTTCCTACAGCACAACAGCCCAGAATATCACTGGCTTGCTTGCGCCGGGGTCAGCAGGCGTCAATCACGGTACGACTCGCTGAGCCAATCACTGTACTTTCTTCCCGAACTGATTCGCGCAAAGGGATTTCTCAGGATGGTGTGGTGACGCTCCTGACGGTGACTATTGTTTGATGGGGTTCAGTGGTGGTAACTTGAATTTTCTAGTCATGCAATTCATTCGATTATACTCGGTTTGTCGTGTATCAGAGAAATATTATCAGTTTGGCCTTCACAAGCACCTAGACACATGTGTCATGAACAGGGAGTCTGGTATTTACAGAGTCTCAAAATGAAATGCACACTTTGATGCCACTGATATCTAACACAGTAGGGTGAAGTGGGCAATGTATATGCCACTGTGGCATGTTCTCCACCTTGTCTGTGTGCAGCTCCATATTGTGATAAGAATGCCATACTTGTTACAAACAGTCACTCTGACCCCTTTCTTTTATCTTATCTTATCTGATTACACTGATATCTCATCTCTCAAGAAGAGATGAACTTGTTTTTTGAATGGTTACAAGTCACATTAACCCCATTCAGGAGTACAGCCTTCTCTTAATCTCTGTGCTGTGCTTACCTCATATTGGTGCTTCTTTCTTGATGCTGCACCTACAGTGACTCCCAAAACTATTCCAATGTTTAACCTTGATGCAGTGTGCAAAGTGCACTGCAAACATCCATGGGAATATTGCTTGGCTTTGGTGAGACAAACAATAATACATACTCAGGGCTACTATAGGTCCCTGGATCATGTGATTCAGACCAGAGGAAGCAAAGATACATGTATGGCCCTTTTAAAATGATAACTACATTGGAACAGTTTTGTGACTTTTGATTATCATAAGGGTATTTGATATACAGTGATCTTGGAAACTGTTCCAATGTTTGGTAGTTTTGTAGTGTTGATGAAATAGCACTTGAAGGTGTGGGAATTCCACTTAGAGGTGGTAGGGGCATGTGAAGAAGTGGCTCTTGGCTACCTGCTGCCCTAAGAATCACATGATTTGTAGCAGACCCTGAGAAGATATATCAATTCTAATATTAGAATATCATTAGAACAGTTTCTGAGCTTTTGGTGTGGATGATGGAATCTCACCAAAATCAAGTGATAGTTGCCAATGTTTTGTCATATAAACAAAGATATATATATATATTATGTCAGAGTCCATATACTTCACATTTCCTAGTAACAGCCATCATCAAATACACTTTTCTATCACATAGGGTACTAGAATTTCTAGACTTGAAGCAGGCTATTTTTGTGAATTCCACTGTTCCAATCAAGGTCTAACACATTCATACTATCACTAGGGATTATTCCAAGCCCATATTCAACTGTGAGAAGTGCTTGAATTTATGTAATCCAGATATTCCCTATTAATTTCTATCATAGGGTATACTTTGATTTGATTTAGTGAACTAAAAAGAGCATTGTAGTAGCCAAAATTATTTCTAATGTGATGCCCTATATCCCCTTGGTTAAAAATGTCCATTTGGACTTATGAAGACCTTGTACAAAGCTTGTATTCAGGTAGCAATATTTTTTTCAACAATATGGATAATTAGTTGCTATGCATATTCACTTGCTCTTCAACAGGCTATTCATATCCATATGAGTTTATTACATCATATCATGATTTATATGCCATTTTTCCTCTAAGAAACATGATATAGGCTAGTTTCATATATGATTTTCAGATTCAAAAATAATAACTAGATATCGTCACATGAATACAAGCTTTATACAAGGTCTTCATAAGTCCAAATGGACATTGTTAACCAAAGGGATATAGGGCATCACATTAGAAATAATTTTGGCTACTACAATGCTCTTTTTAGTTCACTAAATCAAATCAAAGTATACCCTATGAAGCAGACCAAGAACTAACTTGGGAGATCTTACCCTATTCTAGGATAAGAGCAACCTCAGAAAATGTATGGATGGTGCAGCAGTGAGTGTCTAAGTAGATGTGGATGATGATGTGGAAATCAAGTACAATGAAGTTAACAGTCCCAAGATATATCATTGGATAGCATGTGATAACATGCACGAAGATAGCAAAAAACAGAGTAGGATTGGGATAGAGAAAAGTATAGAGTGGTACTCATAAAGAACCCGGCCCCTAAGATGGAGAGGGATTCAAGTGAATAGGACTGAGGAGTAGACAATGAAGGGAGAGGGTTTATATATGTAAGTATGGATGGTTTAGGGTGGGCTGTCTGAGTCCTAAATAGTTAAGGGCCAGCATAGATAAGAGACATGGGGAAAACACAAGGTGAACACAAGTTCAGTGAGAAGTCTGTGTGGGAAAGAGGAAGTGTACCTGTGTGAAGGAAAAGATGGAGATGAAAGATGTGAGGCATGATGTCATAATGACATCATGGGCTAGGCCTCAGATCACATGAGATGTCCCACAGTCATGTGAATTAGTCACATGACTTTGAAAGTGAAAAGAATACATTAAGTGTGAAAATGAAGTGAAAAGTGAAAATGTAGCATATAGGTCCAGAACTATAATACCCTATGGTAGAAATTAATAGGGAATATCTGGATTACATAAATTCCAGCACTTCTCACAGTTGAATATGGGCTTGGAATAATCCCTAGTGATAGTATGAATGTGTTGGACCTTGATTGGAACAGTGGAATTCACAAAAATAGCCTGCTTCAAGTCTAGAAATTCTAGTACCCTATGTGATAGAAAAGTGTATTTGATGATGGCTGTTACTAGGAAATGTGAAGTGTATGGACTCTGACATAATATATATATATATATCTTTGTTTGTATGACAAAACATTGGCAACTATCACTTGATTTTGGTGAGATTCCATCATTCACACCAAAAGCTCAGAAACTGTTCTAATGATGTTCTAATATTAGAATTGATATATCTTCTCAGGGTCTGCTACAAATCATGTGATTCTTAGGCAGTGGATAGCCAAGAGCCACTTCTTCACATGCCTCTACCACCTCTATGTGAGATTCCCACACCTTCAAGTGCTATTTCATCAACACTACAAAACTATCAAACATTGGAATAGTTTCCAAGGTCACTATATATTAGTTGTTATAGGATTCGCGATATGATTACTATAACACTGGACACTTATCTTATCTTATCTTATCGGGTAGCATCTCATGTGACAACCCCCACAGCTAGGCTTAGGGTCTAGGATTGTATTTAGACTGGTCATGTGACATGATGTTATTGTTGGGCCTGGAGCTATGACCTCATTGGTCTATGAAATGGAGTGAACGATGAGAACAACTAAAGTTGGACGACACCTAATCTAGGCATCGGGCAACCTCTGCAACGGTGTGTACGGTTCGAGTGCGGATGTCTAGCCAGATGTGAATGAGGACGTGGTATTTGAGTATGAGGAAATTAACGGTGCCCAAGTAGATCATGAACTTGGCACGTGTAACGACAAGCGAGCAGTAACGTTGCTCAGGAGACAGCAAATGCAGAGATACAATTGAGTCCCAAGAGTCATTCACGATCTCAAGGGTGAAGAGTAAAGGTAAAGAGTGGTAGACAAATGAACAGGCCCCTAAGGTAGGAGAGTATTCAAGTGAATAGGACTGAGGAGGAGACAATGAAGGGAGAGGGTTTATATATGTAAGTATGGGTGGTTTAGGGTAGGTCGTCTGAGTCCTAATCGATTGAGGGCCGGTGTGGGAAAAGGAATATGAAGAAAACACAAGGCAACCATGAGGACGGCGAGAAGTCCGTGTGGGAAAAAAGAAGTGTCCTCATGGGAAAGGGAACAGAAATGAAAGACATGAGGTATGATGTCATAGTGACATCATGGGCTAGACCTCAGGTCATGTGAGGGGTCTCACGGTCACGTGCAAGAGTCACGTGACTTTTAAGAAAGAAAGAAAGCGTTAAGTTCGAAAGTAAGGAAATGTGAAAAACGTAGTGTATAGGTCCTGAACTATAACAATCTAGGCTATGACATCATCAGTGATGTCATGCCTCATGACTACCTCATGGACACCTCATGTTATCTGCATGTATGTATTCCCACACCGGCCCTTATGTATAGGAGACCTACCCTAAACCCACTACCTTACATATATATACTGCAGACCCTCCTGTACTTCTCTTTAGTTCTATTCACTTTGTATCTTGCCTGGTTCCCTACATCTGAACTGCCTGAGGTACCTAGTGGGTGTTACGGTCAGTCCGGGTAGGAACGAACGTAGACCTGGGAGACGAGGGATGTCAACTAAGGGGCTTGCTTATCGATGGGACGAGTCGCGAGAAAGACGACCGGAGACTAGGATGAGTCGTGTGGTTAACGACCGGAGACTTCCACAGGGGCTTCCTGAGGTGGACGAGGGATAATCGACCAAGGGATACCCCTAGTCGATGGGACAACCGCAAAGAAGAGCGGCGGGGACGAGTCGCAAAGAAGAGCGACCGGAGATGAAGGTAGAGCGACGAGCGTCCACTCAAAAGTAGGATGGGTGACTTAGAGAGCGATTGACGAGTGAAGGAAATAAAGGTGCTTGTTACGATTCACCTTTTTCCTTGCTTTTCGCATTAGCATTCGTCTTACACTTCTTGCTAATGTCCTTCTTTCACACAACGACCACCGCTTTCTTCAGCTCTTCTCACGATGGTCATCTTGATTACGAACTCTTATCTTTTGTTCCGCTTCCTTCCGATGGACAGCCTCACTTCCTTTGTTCCGACAACCCCCGTTGTCCTCCCCACACCATTTACCTTATTGAGCTTCCTCTGACCTTCCGCCGCTACATAGCTTGGTCCGTGCGCAGTTCCCTTTAGGTATATAAACCCTGCCATCGATACCTTGTATTCTCTAAGCTAGACCTACCTGGAATAGCATCTTTGTTCCCTTCACTCGTCAATTGCTCTCTAAGTCACCCGTCCTACTTTTGAGTGGACGCTCGTCGTTCTACCTTCGTCTCCGGTCGCTCTTCTTTGCGACTCGTCCCTGCCGCTCTTCTTTGCGGTCGTCCCGTTGACAAGGGCATCCCTTGGTCAACTTTCCCTCGTCCACCTCAGGAAGCCCCTGCAGAAGTCTCCGGTCGTTAACCACACGACTCGTCTTTGCCCCCGGTCGCCTTCCTTCGCGACTCGCCCCGTCGATAAGCAAGCCACTTAGTCGACATCCCCTCGTCCCCAGGTCTACGTTCGTTCCTACCCGGACCGACCGTAACAGTGCTATTCCAGGTAGGTCTAGCTTAGGGAATACAAGGTATCGACGGCAGGGTTTATATACCTAAAGGGAACTGCGCACGGACCAAGCTAAGTAGCGGCGGAAGGTCAGAGGAAGCTCAATAAGGTAAATGGTGTGAGGAAGATAACGGAAGTTATCGGAACAAAGGAAGTGCGGCTGTCCGTCGGGAGGAAGTGGAAAGAAAGATAAGAGTTGTGTAATCATGATGACCATTGTGGGAAGAGCAGAAGAAAGCGGTGGTCGTTGTGTGAAAGAAAGGCATTAGCAAGAAGAGTAAGACGAATGCTAATGCGAAAAGCAAAGAAAAGATGGATCGTAACAGTGGGTGCTCTCCCATACTCTTTGCCAGGTTATTCCATCCCGTTACGAAAGGCACTCATTGTCGAACCCTTCCCTCCTCCTCATTGGCCTTATCTATTGGCTAGATGCCACCTCATCATCATTGCTAGCAGGAACCTTCCCGCAAGGTGGATGGAGCAGCCTTGTTTGCCGTTCCACTCCATTACATTAGTACTTGGTGTATCCTCCTTTGGCTTTAAGCACTGCCTTAATTCTCCTAGATATGCTCTCAATCAATGTCTAACACACCTCGGCTAATATCTTATCCCATTTCTCCTGAGTTCTTCTCCATAACTCCTCTATTCCCTTAGGAGGCTCTGTTATAGTTCAAGGACCTCACACTATGTTTTCTATTTCTTTCATTTCATTTATAACTTATCATTTTCTTTCTGTTTTCAAAGTCATATGACTAGTATATGTGACTGTGAGAATGTCACATGACTTGGGGCCTAGCCCAATGATGTCATCATGATGTCATACCTCATGTTATATTTATTTCCATCTTCTTCTCATAAGTATGCTTTTTCCTTCCCACATGGACTTCTTCTTATACTCATGTTTACCTCATTTCACTTCTTCTATTCCAGCCCTAAACTATTTAGGACTCAGACAACCTACCCTAAACCCATCCATAGTTCCTATATAAACCATATCTCATAGTCATCTCTTTTCCCAGTCCTATTCACTTGATTCCCTCTCCACTTGAGGCTAGAATCTCTTTGAGTACTACTCCTTTTTCTGCACTTGCCACCTTGACCCTCAATATTGGGTTCTCTTTATATTCTACATCTGTACCATCTCTATTGAAGCATTTGGACTTGTCATTCTTGTCTACATCTGGCTCAACCCTCAATCTCACAATGTCATTGCCATTGCCTAAGTTGCCATTCCCCTAGCTCAAAGGGTAACATCTTATTAGTAATTGATGATCCTGTTTTAGGCTCCTCATAATCTGTTAGCTTTCTTTTAAGATAAAGCCAGACATGTCCTATTGGATTGGGGTCAGGAGACTGTGTAGGCTATACTATGGTTCTGAATTCCTGCTCTTCCTTGACCTTCTTGCAAGTATACTTAGGATCATTGAAACAGGACTAACTACTAATGTGAGATGTAACTCTAAACTAGGGGAATAGCAAGCATGACAATTGAATGAATACAAGAGTCAATCCAGATATGAATAAAGGTGTTGAGTTTGAATGCATGAATTACAACAATACAAAGGTAGAACATATACAGCACCCAGTAATGAGGGCAAAGATGACAAATGCAGAGAAAAGGATAGTGTTATGCTTGGCTTGGGTAGGAACTAACATAGACCTGGGATGAGTGAGGTTGACCAAGGATCTTCCTTGATGATGAGACAAGCAGTGTGATTAACCACTGGAGACTTCCTTAGGATCTTCCTAAGGTGGATGAGGATCAATCAAGAAGTATCCTTGTTGTTGGGAGTGAGTAGCAAGAAAGGGCTGCCAGAGATGAAGATAGAGTGACAAGCATCCACTTGAAAGTAGGATAAAGACTTAGAGAGGAAAAGGATGAATGAAAGGTCAAAAGGTCCTATTCTAGGTAGGTCTAGCTTAAAGGATACATGACAATGATATTAGCCTTTATATATTCTGGGTATCTGCACATGGACCAAGCTGTGTCACAGCAGTAAGTCTGGGAGATCTAAATAGGGCAAGTGGAGTAGGAAGATAGCATGAGAGGAAAGCTATTGAAGAAAGGAATGGTCTGATAAAAGATAAGGCCATGTAAGCATGATTATGATCACAGGAAAGAAAGAAGGGAGCTAAGAGCATGAGTCAAGGGACAAGTGTGAATGTTTGGAAAAAGAGTGAGAGAAAAAGATGAATTATAACAGATAGAGTGGTACTCAAGAAAATCCTGGCCCCAAGTGGATCAAATGAATAGGACTGGGGAAAAATAGATGATGAGAGAGGGCTGACTTATATATGTAGTGACTAGTGATGGATTTAGGGTAGGTCATCTGAGTCCTAAATAGTTTAGGGCTAGGATAGAAGAGAGAAAATGAGATAAACATGAGTGCAGCGAGAAGTCTGTGTAAGAAGAAAGAAATGCACTTGTGTGAGAAAGATAGAAATGAAAGATAACATGAGACATGCCATCATAGTGATGGCATAGGCTAGGCATCTGGTCATGTGACTTCAACAACAGAAAGAAAACAATAAGTGTAAAATAAAGTAAGAGAAAGTGAAAATGTAGTGTGAGATCCTTGAACTATAACACTACCCCCCATTCACCAGCTTTGAGGTCTAGCCTTGAGTTGGTGAATTCAGTATAGGAGAGACCAAATGAACAAAAGAGGGAGAGAAATTTGTTGTTGGAGATACCCAAAGTGGGTTGTGGTGCATTTGGATGAAAGGAGTAAAAGTCTAAGATAGCATTCTATGCATGTTATAGTTCAGGACCTATACACTACATTTTCACATTTTCTCACTTTTCATACTTAATGTTTTCTTTTCATTTTCGAAGTCACATGATCAAGTACACATGACTGTGAGATCCCTCACATGACCTGAGGCCTAGCCCCATGATGTCATTATGACATCATGCCTCATGTCTTTCATCTCTATCTCTTTTCCCATGAGGATGCTTCTTCCTTCCCACACAGACTTCTCACCATTCTCATGTCTACCTTGTGTTCACCTCATGTTTCCTTCTCACACTGGCCCCTAACTATTTAAGACTCAGATGACCTACCCTAAACCTGTTGCTATTCACTATATAAACCTGCTCCTCTCTGTTGTCTACTTTTCTTTAGTCCTATTCACTTGAATCCTCTCCTACCTTAGGGGCCGGTTCTCTTGTTTACCACTCTTCGTTTATTCCAATCTACTCTGCCTTTGCTGTCTCCTATGCTACGTTAGTGCATGCTCGTCATTGTTCCCCAGTACATGATTTACTTGGGAACAGTCAACTTTCTTGTTCTCAAATACCACATATTGGTTCACATTTGGCTTGATGTTCATACTCGTCAAGTCCACACTGTCACAGAAGTCACCCATCACCTAGATTAGGTGACATGCTCTTAAGTCTGGTTCTCTCCCATTTCATCACCTAGTACACCAATGGTTTCTAAGACTGAACTTAAGGCAGCTCTCTCCACTGATGTCTCTGAAGAACCCTCCAATGCCACCTGCTGGATAAAGGCCATGAAGGCCTACTTCTAAATCAACAATGCCCCATACTCCACTAATGCTGACAAGATCATGACCACCCTGAATAAAATGAGCAAGGGACACAGAGTCTTCTTCTCAGAAATGTGATATGATAAAAATGAGTGATACCAATATTGCACAAACTGTGAAAACTTTTGACAAATTCACTACCAAATTCAAGTCCACTTTCTTCCCATTTGATACAAAGGCCATCACACATCTGGAACTCTCCACTCTAGTCCAGAAATCCTTCAAACAATCTGATAGAACCACTGATGATGGTTTCCAGAAGTATATCACCAATTTCCAGAACCTTGCTACAAATGCAGGAATCTCTGATGACATTACCCTTATTGACCAATCCTCCCTTGGAATTGACCAGCAATAACTACTACTTCAGATCCAAACACCATGGATATAGACACTATTCGCATTGCCAAACTCTGTTATAGTTTGCAAACCTCATGCTATGTTTTCACTTTTCTTTCACCTCTCATATGTATGTAAATATAGACTTTAGGGTAGGTCATTGGAGTCCTAAATAGTTAAGGGCTCAGATGAGAAGGGAGAAACGAGGCAAAACATGAAGAGAACATGAGTGTGGCCAGAAGTCCATGTGGGAAGTATGAAACACACTTGTGGGAGGAAGACAGAAATGAAGATGATGTAAGGTGTGAGGTCAGGGGTGATGTCACAGGCTAAGCCTCAGGTCATGTGATGTTCTCATGGTCATGTGTACTAGTCATGTGACTTTGAAAACAAAGAGAGAATGTTAAGTATAAAATGAAGTAAAAAAAAGTAAAAATGTAGCATGAGGTCTGCACACTATAACAATGTGAAGCAAGATAAAAGAGACAAAAGCAATAAGAGCTAGAAAGGGAAATAAGGGGAAAAACTGTAACAAGCATCAATTTAGTTTTTTTATATTAGGATATATTCACACTGAGACTTTGGTAATCACTTTGGGTTCAACATGGGTTATATCCATATGTATATATCAGTATTAGAAATCTAACAAAATTTGTGATGAATAAGTAGTCACTAAAGTAAAAGGTACAACTACAAAGTGGAAATGCCTCCTGCTTATGTAATGTGTGCCTATGTGTCACTAACTGGATGATGCTAAATATCTCCAATATCTTTGTTGCTGGTTCTGCCACTACCACTCGAGTTCTGTCATTTTTATGTTCCCAATTACTCTATCCTGTTCTCTAGTCATTGTGCCAATTACTTTGCCATTCTGTCTTTCCCTGCCAATATGTGCCCCAACCATGACAGACCATCTAGTATACTGCCATCTAATTATTTTCTTATTACCTTCTGCTCCATTTGCACCTCTTGCTCACCTATTTCAAGTCATTTAACCCTCCTGCACCACCTATACCACTGTCTAATTTTCTTCTTGGTTGTTATTGTTGTTTTACTCTCATCTTTGGAATATGCATGGTATTTGTTTTCATTAATGCAGTCAAATGTTCTAAAGTGAGCACTGTAAAAGTATGTGAAAGACCCAAAGTAGGTAAATGGTAAAGTGTGAAAGTGCTAAAGTAGACAAGGCAGAAAGTACAAAAGGTACTTTAAAGATGCGGGATCTACTTTGAAAGTCGTAAATTACTTTACAGGTGTGATGCCGAAAGTGCACGTAAAGTTTATGCAAAGTGCCATAAAGTAGTTGTATGATTTGCTGACGTACTAGTAATTGTCGTGAGAAAGGTCACGTGCTACTACCTATGATGCAAGTTCGACTTTTGTTTCAAGCTGATGGGGACCTTGGCTAAGTCGACTTGATGGATGACCACATGATGCATATCCGTATGCGCAAGCCTCATACCATATCATCAACGATTAGAATCTGCTTATCTTGGCCTACGCGATAGGTATTCCCATGTGGAATCGGCGCGGAATCGCATAACTTCCCGTGCGGTCCAAGCTCCACATTCCGCGGAAAAGGACATCACAACCGATTCTCAAACCACTTAACAGTTCAAGGATTGTCATTTAATTTGGCACTGCGGTACTTCGCTTCCAGACTTGTTCGATACGGATCCCCTGGGCCACTGGAAGGCACACGTGCATGGACATCTACGGATCGGGCGTTTCGACATTCTCAATTACAATCTAGTGTTACACTAAATTTAACCAGAATTTAGTTATCGCCGCATCCATCTGCTTCAGGTCCTTGGTTTCAACGTCTCCAAAAGTCTAGGTTTTGTCCCCACCGGACTCCCTTTATGGCGATAGCCCCATGGTGTTTTTGCATGTACGCCCAATAATTGTATCGCATGGCAAAGTTACAAACAGAAACCGTTCGAACGGGGTTACGTTGGCATTGAGCCTCATGTGGTATGCGTTGATTAAGCTTCTCTGAGCAGGTTGGTAATACGATCCCATGCGTGCGGAAGATTGGCATATATATATATGCTAGTGGACGTTGTCCTCTTCTTTCCTTATCGCTCCCCACATATATTTCACAACTCACCTCAGCAGACATGTACTCACCTAGATTGATCTTTCTGGCTGCTCTCATGTCTGTCTTCGGTCTTGCCTCCACTATACGAATCCGTGGTGTAGCCTACTACGACCCTACTACCCATGGTGGCTCTATGCTCGACAACGCAGGAAACGGGCTAGGAGAACCTTTGAACGTACGCTTTCGGTTCTTTTCTCAACTTGCCATTTTTCTGACAAAGTAGCAGGTTATCATCTCGGGCCTAAGTTCTGCAGGTGTCTTGACAGACAATGGCATCACGAACTACGTCCGCGCGATTGGATTGTGAGTGATCTTGCCAGTTCTCTCCATGTAAGGAAGCATCTGAACAGTACATTGCCTAATCTGGTAGCTCGACGCAATGTCTAGGGATTGTTCTCGGAAATCCTCAATCTGCTAACCTTGGTGATGGAAACGGTTGGGTCAACCAAACGATGGAGATCCGTGAAGACTATGGCCATGCTGCCATTGGAACCTGCGTCGAAAGTCTAATTGGTGGTAATCATTTCCGGTAAGTTATATCGAGGTGCTTTCGCTGTTCAATCATGATCTCGTGACTGTCGACGAAGGGTGTACCGCCAGAATGGTGACTTGGCAGATAGTGGCGCACTGTTCTTAGCGTACGTCCTGCATTGCCTCTGACTCATGAACTAATCGTCACCTTGGACACAGGGTTTCCAAGGAAGAGGTAATGGGAGCCGTCGTTTACGCGGTAGGGGCTTGCCACTGACGTCGCTTTCTTATCAGCCTGCTACCAATAACCACAACATCATACCCGATGGATACAATATAGGAAGGTGAGCACTTCTCTACGGTGATCATCTACGTGTTGTTTTATCTCTCCTAGGAATGAATTGGTCTCGGGTGCAGTCGGTCGGTCGAGCTTCGGTGGTGTTTCCTACTCTACAACAGCCCAGAACATCACTGGCTTGCTTGCGCCGGGGTCAGCAGGCGTCAATCACGGTACGACTCACTGAGCCAATCACTGTACTTTTTTCCCGAACTGATTCGCGCAAAGGGATTTCTCAGGATGGTGTGGTGACGCTCCTGACGGTGACCATCGTTTGATGGACTTCAGTGATGGTAATTTTAATTTCCCAGTGCCGCAATTCGTTCGATTATACTTGCTTCGTCGTGTATCAGAGAAATATTATCAGTTTGGTCTTCACAACCACCTAGATATGTATATCATGAACAGGGAGTCTGGTACGTACATACCAAGCCACAACGACGCTCAGCTCATCTCTCCTATCAGCAATTTCGTTTCCTGTCATAATAAACTTGTCTCTCGCAGCGAACGCGCGAACAAAGCGGGCGTTGGTGCCAGATTGCAACTACAATAATTGAACGCACGAACAAACTTTCTCAATGATTCGATGGGTTCAGCGACCAGGAATTCAAGTTTCACGCCGCAACTGCAGGATCGCTGTTTGCAGCTCTTCGACTTGATGTTATTTATCAGGGCAATCATAGAGTTTTTTGGGACTCATTCAAATTGTTTGATCAGTGGACTGGAATAATAGTATCGCCTCGTCTTCGTCGTGATAAGATAAGTATCACCTCATTCAACCCATTCGAGCCATTCACCTGGTCTGGTGACCAGCCCGTCCATGAGGCCAGCGCGAGGCAAACCCCAATTTTACCAGACCGTCTATTGACGGTTTGCCTCGCGCTGACCTCACAGGCGGGCTGGTCACCAGACTACCATTCACCGCACCCAGCGCGTCCCTGCCAACTCGGCTGTTCACCCTTCCACACCCCTTCCCACTCCTCGCACCATCTCGCGCCTCCCAAGCTGCGCCTTCCCCAGTTCTCACACCATTTCCTACCAGTGCTCGCACCCCTCACACCTCATTTTCGTTCTCATTTGCGCTCTCCCCGGCTCTCGCGCTTCGCCCCCCTTCGCATGCCCTTCATCCCTGGTTCACGCCCCTTCGCGCGCCCCTGTTCACAGCCGCTTTCTGCCCCTTCGCAGCCCCTTTGCGCCGCCGTTCACAACTCCATCGCACCCATTTGCGGCCCCTATCTGCCGCCGTTTGCAGCCCCTTCATGTGCTGTTGTTTGCGCCTCCCCAGCTGCACTCTCTCCACTGTTTTCGCCCCCATGCGCCCTTCGTTTTTGTTCCGACTTTGCGTCTTCTCGCGCCCCTTGGTGTACCTTAGTATAACTTAATATGATTTGCCACGTATTTGTGATATTCGAAAAAGTGTGATTTAAGGAGAATAAGGATGAAATAAAGTTGAAGTTGAGGTCGAGGACCTGCACACGCTTCGAGTTATTTCGCGTTTATACTAATTTTCCCACGTCTCAAGCCAATGTCTCAGCGTTTGAACATCTCCCTGTAAAACCATGTAACCCCCTGGTATATTATCGAATCGTCTACCCTGCACAATGTCCTGATCATCCCATCGAATCCTGCCAGCTACATTCCCACCGCGAGATGTATCACCTCATCCGGAGTCGATCTGTCCCAACCGCTGTATGACACGCAGACAAGAATGCATGCCAATATAGCATTCCTGGATTATCAGTGTGAGTTTGTACGTCCCCCATCACAAACCAGGATTCAAATGGCTTCGTGGAGTGCTATGCAACGTGGCGGACGATGTGGATCCAGCAGTGGTCTCGGAATGCCTGTGGGACCCCTTCAATGGTGCCTACAGTCCCGGTGACGGTCTCAAATAACATGCATGGGGGATGGCTATCTTGTGTCGAATCCTCGAGATTTCGTGCTCCACCTCTGGTGGCACATGCAGCTTTAGGTTCACACTCGGGTGCGCCTGACCAACTACCGCGAACGAAATGTCGTTTTCGGTTCCAGACGCGTCGCGAGCGAGCGCGAATGAGAGCCAAGAGAGAAGGAGCGCATGAAGAGACCCAGATATGCATCACATTCTTGGCAGATTGTCGATGAAGACCTACGGCATGGAAGAGGAGAAGGGCGGATATTGAGGTCGGATACCACCATTCGTGAGCCTGTAGCTAGTTGATGCCATTTTGCGGGATAGTGACAATCGGTTCTACCACAGACGACCGCAATTCCTGCAATGATTGCTTCACTTAGGACTCTGTTTCCCCCATACGCACACGGATCCCAAGCAAGTTCTGAAAATTGCCAACGTAGCTCACCGACGTTGTCGATCGAGCGATACTACAGGGGAATAATGAACAGGTGGTCGATCGCGAAGGACGATGAAAGCGTCGCAAGTGCATTTACAATGATGACAAGTCCACATTCGGCGACTTGCTGAAGGTCCTCGAATAGTGGAGGCAAGAGGAGTCGTGAAAAGCCATCCAGTAGGTAGATTTCACTCGCCACCAATTCCCGTTCCTCGTGAATCCGCCAATATAATTCCATTCACATCCTTGCACGTGTTTCTTCAGGCGTTCACTGAATTTGCGAATTTGTTCCCGTGCCCGCGTCCTTAGCCACTCTGCTTCTTCAACGCAGTTAGAGAAATGTTCAATCGTGCGAGTTGATTTCATGGCATTCCTCATCCTGACTCCAAGAGTTTGACAGCCATCGCAAGGTCTCACAGCATATGAGAAGGCATCATTGACCAGATCAGCCAAGAGCTGATTTACTAGGGTGCTTCTTTGGATCGTACATGGGTTGCACGGGAGCATCAACTTTTTCCGCCTCGTTTCAGTTGTTGCTGATACCACCATCCTGTCCAGCGCACTGGTGATCCGAGTTGTTCCAGTGGTATCCATGGCGACGGAGCTAACCCCTTTAAGCAACTCCATTGGCACTCGACCGAGGAAAACGGGAGGAAAGACTAGATAATTCTGGTATGGCGCGAGATTATCTGTCAATCTCGAAGCATGGCAATCTCCTAAGAGAATTCGTCCGTTCTGATGCTAACAAAATGAACAAGCCATCGTTGCTGTATCCGCTTCAGGACCTATCGTGATATTTAGTTCAATGCCATCGCGCACCGGTTCCCCCTTATCACGAAAAAAGGTCCAACAGTGAGTCACCCCAAAATGAAAGCATCGCTCACCTGTTGAAGAACACTGAGGTCTCTTGATGCGGCGCGTCGCAGACTAGTCTCGGGAAGACAACAACCATAAGATACATTCCATCGTTTTGACTTCATGAGGTGCGCGATAATCCGTAATAATCTTATTCATAGACACACGAACACAGTTCGGAATTCGCAGTTGCGGCCGCAGGAATATTATCGGTCCGAACAGATCGATCCAGGTCTTTGTGTTATGTTGCTCCAAATAATCAACCAAAACGTTCGAAGTCGATACAAGGATTTACCCTGTTGTACGGCCAAGTATAAAACGTCGTCTTTCATCTGTCACCGCTAAGGAACTGGTCCACCGCCTGCGTTGACCCGCAATGCACTCTCCGTCACTGATATTTCTTGTGACCCTCACCCTTGCTCTGCTCTCGAGTGCAATGCTTGATTCGCTCACAGGTGCGACTCTTCAGCTTTCAGATGGAGGGTCTCCTCTGAGCCCCTACAATGTGCATGAAAGGCGCACACATCTTCCTACGGGCTGGAGACTTACGAGACGCCTCGATGGTACCTCCACGATCCCCTTGCGATTCGCGCTCAAGCAGAAAAATATCGAGCATGTCGGGACATACCTTTACGACGTATCCCATCCTAAATCACAAAACTACGGAAAACACTGGACTGCAGGAGATGTTGCACGCGAGTTCGCCCCGACCGACCAGACTGTTGACATTGTCCGTAACTGGCTTATCACGAGCGGGATTCGAGAGGACCGGATTGCACTCAGTCGGTCCAGGGGATGGATCCAGGTAGATGTTACCGTACAAGAAGCGGAACAACTGATTCACACCGAGTACAACGTGTATACCCACACGTCTGAGAAGGAGCACGTGGGTGAGTGGAGACGTTGGTTACTTCCGACGATGACCAGAGAAGCTGATATGAGGTTAACAAGCTTGTGAGGTGTACCATCTTCCTGAGCACGTCCAGCGGCATATCGACTTTGTGACACCTTCTGTCCACTTTGACGCCAAGTTGACCCGTCGCTCTGGTAATGAACGTACCGCTCCAACTCGTAATATTGGACAACCCGGATTCGATGTCGTTTCTTCGCAGACGGTTGACACAGGAATATCCGACATGTTTGGTGATTTGAGCAGGTGTGACAGGCGGATCACACCGGATTGTCTTCGGATGCTGTACTATATTTTCTATGAGCCTTTTGCTGCTGACAAGAACAGCTATGGTATCGGTGAGTGGATGTTTCTACAAAATGTATGTAATTCGAGCTCACGTTCGGTTTGTTCGTTGTTGTTGTTCTACAGTGGAGTATACTCCCCAGGCTTATCTGCAGAACGATCTGCAGATGTTTGCGAAAAACTTCTCGACCGACCTTATTGGAAAGGAACCTTACCTTGTTTCGATTGATGGAGGTAAGTGCCTGTTTCCGATTGAAGCACATCCAGGCGCTACTCAAGCATTGTCTATCCATTCGCAGGGTATATACAAACTGTAAACCAGAGTACACGCTACAATGCGGAGTCAAACCTGGACTTGCAATATGGGATGTCGTTGGTCACTGGCGAACAAACCGTGACGCTCTATCAGACTGGGGACATCACAGACCGTAAGATTGCACTCCGTACATCATCCGAAACATATAACAGACATTGTGGGGCAGGTGCGTCGTTTAACAATTTCCTTGATGCCATCGACGGCAGTTATTGTACCTTCGAGGGCGGGGACGATCCCCCCGTGGATGAAATTTTTCCTAACCCCAACCCCGGTGGATACAAGGGTATGTTCATCTATCTTGAGGTTGTCATTCTCAGTCTTACAAACGGAAGGTCCTGCGGATTGTGGGACCGTGAAGCCTACCTACGTCATCTCAACATCGTATGGATACAATGAAGCTGATCTCACCCCGTCCTATGCCGAGCGGCAGTGCGCTGAGTATGCGAAACTCGGACTCATGGGGATCACAATTCTGTACAGTTCTGGGGATGACGGTGTAGGCGGGAATAGACACGTCTGTCTTAACCCCGATGGTAGGCCCGATGTGATACCGGATGGTTATCTTACTATTATTTTTTCAGGCACAGAATCCCTCAATGGCACGATCTTCAACCCGACCTTTCCTTGCGTTTGTCCGTTCATTACATGCGTTGGTGCTACGATGATGAAACCTAACGCAACCGTGTTCGACCCTGAAATGGCATGTATGGATAAGTTCTACTCCGGCGGTGGATTCAGCAACTATTTCACGATACCCGACTACCAGAAAGATGCTGTGACAAATTATTTGACGCATTACCCTCCAGATTATCCTCCGACGATCTGGAATTCGACTGGAAAGGTGCGGCATTTCTCGTGCATCAGGGCTGATAACGTGGAATGCTAACAATTCATTCAGTCTCGCGGGTACCCCGACCTTTCTGCCAACGGGGCAAGGTATCTTTTTGCCGTATGTGACAGATTTGTTTTGGTTGTTTTTGTTCAATTATTTCATTCGATGAATAGACCGAAGGTGCATGGTACTACTTCTGGGGAACATCAGCCTCCACCCCAGTCACTGGAGCGATGTTCGCCATGGTCAATGATGCCCGACTTGCTTTCGACAAGGGGCCGATCGGGTTCGTCAATCCAACGGTAAGTTCCTGCATCAACTGGCACAATGAGCAAGGACAAGATTCTTAATTTCTCTCTGTCCCCCCCTCTCTAGATTTACTCTGCCGAGTTTGCTGCCACGTTCCATGACATTACGGAGGGCTCGAACCCGGGATGCGGTACGAAGGGCTTTAATGCGACAGTTGGATGGGATGCGGTCACTGGACTGGGGACACTTAATTTTATGGAGCTCCTCCTGCTCTGGCTGGGGTTGCCTTAGACAAGGGAATGGCTTACACACGATTTGTGATATCTTTATATCGTGAACTGCTCGACGTGAATAGCCACCCCGCTAAGTTCGATCCCTTGCACGACTCCCAACTGGGCGACCGCGCTTTGCCTCCCTCGTCAAACTCGCTGGTCCACTTGCAGACTATGATACCACCTCTTGTAGCAGTACCACGCCCATTGGCATCCATCTATTCGACACCACGACATGCCAGGCCACCTTCCCCGACCGAACTCGCATCATTCAAAGACGAAGATGAGGGGCTCAGAAGGTCCGCGAGGTCTTGAAGTAAAGCAACCCATAGAGCGATGGTCATGCAGTCATCGTCACCTCACAGTTTGGTATCATCGGCACTGCTTCAGGATTACACAAACATGCAACAAAGATCTAGATGTGGTGATAGATGTACGAATGGACGGCCGTCGTCGCAATGTCGGTAGGCTAACATGGGCGCAAACCATGTTATAGCACCTAGACCACGGAGCTCAGTTTCGTGAATATCTGCGGGGAAAACTCGCTCATTGAACGACCAAATGCACCACGCAAACTCGATGTATCACGTTCATTCGCCACCACAACGACGTAGCTTGACAACATCGACCCACGATATCATCCAACAGACCCAACGTAGATGTGATTCCCGATCCCCCCGATATGAGCGGCACCGTCTCATACCGCCCAAGGTCGACGCTTGACCCACCGTACGGACCGTCGATCATGACTTGAATAGGGACCGATACGTCCAGGTCGTTGTTCTTATCGTCCTTGTGTGATCCATCTGTCACCATCAACTCTTGCTTCTCACGAACAAATGTATTGAGCGCGCGTGCCCAGTCACCATTGACACGTACACCGCGTAGGCTGGGATTGGGTTAGACATGAGTACCTAGGCGGAGCAGAGAGAAAGCTCAAGGGCTGACTCTCTAGAACGCGCCCGGAGAAAAGACACGGAGGCAGATGCGCTGACCCGCGACCACCCCTCGTTGCAATCATGTACGCGCGCCTGATACCTCATCGTCAGTACTTCTACATAAATGACACCCCAAGACACTCACGAGCATCATAAACTCGTCAGGGGTCACCAGAGAAGCGTCTCCGAATCGGTAGCGAAGAAAACGCAGGAACATGCGTAGGAACGTGTCCACTCCATAAAATGCGAGGGTAGTGAATATCCATGGCAACGTGTACATTGAATGATAACACACGCACACGAAGAACTCGACAAACGTGAGCACGGTGAAGAACGTGTGCATATCATTGCTACTTGTGCTCAAAAAAAGGCAACCAATTGGACTCACTGCACCACAAAGAAGGCTTGAACAAGGTATCTTCGGGTTGGCCGGAGAGAAAACAGGAGAATGTAGCCGAGCATGGCCAAGGACGCAACACCAGGTGATTCTTTTTGCGGTCCAAGAATGGGAAGGCCATATTGGATATGGTTGTGGATCCAGGGGCTATCGTGAATTAGGGGAGCGAGAAGCATGAAACGTCCTGCCATGCGATGGAGAAAGTTGAGTTTCTCATACCCGTGACCAGGAATGACAAGAGGAGTTTTTTGGTTGCAAAAACGAACACGAACGGGAACTGAGCGAATGGGAGGAAACCTGGTGACAACGTGAGCTTGGAAAAGATGGGAACTGAACGAGGGGATACGTACCTGCCCAGTGCATCTTTAATTGTGTACACCAACGTGATCACAACATACGCTATGAGAATATGAACTACACCGGTCAATGGAGAGAAGCAAGTAAGCATGTTGAATCATGTACTCCGACATCTAGATAGGGATGGGGATGGGGGTGTGGGCATCTTTTCCTCACTGATCACGGCAGAATTCCCCTTCTTCCCAGAACCCTCAGAAAGGTCAAGGAGTCCTGTGAGTGCACGACCCTGTCTAAATGCATGCACAACCAACGGGATCAAGATGATAGTAGCGGCGCCCAAGAACGAATACCAGATTATGGTGAACTTGGCTTGCCATATGGGATCTTCGAGGTAGGAGCTACATAGATCATGAACGGATAAAATGCTAAGCAAGTTGTAGACCTACTTGTAGATTTGTAAACTAGCTGGAATCGTCGGGGGTGCAAGAGAAGATATGATAGTCTAAGTGATTAATGTTCAGCTTGACCTTCATGTGTTTTTCCCAAACAAACACTTTCTTGGCTCTCATTCACAGGTGGCGAGGTCAGGTAACAGGACAGAGAGCCGGAAAAGTGGAAGTTCCTGGGTTCCCAGGAAGAACAGCGTATAGTATAAAATTGACCAGTTGAAACCAGGTCTGAGCCTCTCGGGCCTCTCCCCAACGACGGTGTAGCATATATCGACCACAATACTCATCGCAATCGACAGTAAAAACGTGAGTTGAAACGTCCTACAGATATACTTAGCTTTCAGCCAGGTTAGCTTGCTGATGTAATGACATCACTTACATGACGGCCATCATGAGGAGGACCTTGAGAGACCAGTGAGCTGCAAACAGGACGCCTCTAGTAATGTCAATTTCGGGCACGAAGGGTGGTAGACAGAGTGACTTGGATTTTTTGGGACTCGGCGGCGACGAGAGTGAAAGGATCCCATCACACTTTTTGAGTGCCATGATGCTCGCACTTTAGATCGAGAATGTGGGTTTCACACATCACTGACATGACCATCAGCAGTGGTCAGGTAACGACGAAACACTTTACCTTTTTGCCCAATGCTGTTCGGCGAGTTCGAGACATACTGCCACCCATCGCTCCAAAATAGAGAGCAAAAACATGCCAATACATGAGCCTATCATCGCGCCAGCACTGCTCGGTACCCAACCAGCAAACCAGACTATTTCCCTTTAGTTGTATCTATGATTTGAGGCGATCAAGTTCGCTCACCGGTATCACCAAGGGTAAAGCGTGCGTATGGCAGCATATTGCCGACAGCGAGATCCATCGGCACATCCATGGACATGGACATGCCATTGGACTGAGCAAAGGTGGAGGTGATAAACGAGCATAGCGAAAGGGCCAACCAGGGCGTCATCATCGTAGTCTTGTCTTGGGGAAGACGCTCGCAAAGGTCAGTAAAAGCTAGTGAGAAAAAAGTGTTACCAAAGATGGCAACTTTTACCAGGGTAACTCGAAACTATTTAATTAATAGCAAGATTTTTTGACCTTGAAACAAGACGGTCCGAGTTGCGCGAATTTCTTTGCTGAAATATTCAACAGAATTGCCAGAGGAAAAATGGTGCATGTAGAATGTGCCTCAGACTGGGAGGGTGTAAGATTACCAAACAACAAAGAGCCACACTTACTGAGATACCCATAGTCGATAACACAGATATAGGCAGATACATATACCTTTCCGATGTGCAGGACCCATATTGCAGACATAAATAAATGGAGTGACGACCAGAGCGGCAGTCCCAAGGGGTCACACCATCGAGTTGAAGATGAATCATCTATTTCAGGGGAGAAGCTTGCACGCATTTGAATGGGTTGGACTGGAAGAACCCAGAAAGATCATTGGGTGGTCAAGGCTGCACGACGCGCTGATGCAGTATCACTGCCCCCATTTTGCTGCATCCACGCATGGTGCGGCGCTGGCGACCACTCGATTATACTACTCACAGGAAGCGTTGCTCATCGATGTCATGCCATTCGATGCGATCAATACTCATTGTTCCCAAACTTATCGTCAAGTAATGAGCAGAGACCCCTGGAACTGGAATAAGGGTCTGGATAAACATGTGTGCTGATGCTATTGCAGTAGAGGATGGGTGAAGCCTGAGGGCGTCGATGAAGGGGTCCATCATGTGGGTCTCAGCCGATTTGCCTCACAAGTTGAGGCTATTTTGCGAGCGTGAGATCAGACAAGTTCTCACGAATGATGGGGTGGCGGTGAAAAACCTAGTGATAAACCGCAACGCAGTCACCTCTTGTGCAAGTCTACATTGGGCCCCGTAGGACTCTCTCCCAACATGCTTTACGGTCCGCGAAAAAGACCCCAAATCCAGTAAAGAAAGATGTCTACTGTCGCTCCTCAGAGACCGGCCCCCACGAGCTACCATTGATGAGGCCAGCTGCGACCCATTTGTCATAGTCACTGACTATAAAATATTCACCATCCTCGACCAAGGGCATTGTGAGTAGAAGAACGGGGCACTTCAATCTGTTGATGGTGTCCTAGACGCGCTGATGTCTGTATTTATAAGTTTACAACATCCACCATTGAGCTAATCCAGAATCTTGAACTGCCATGGGGGAAAGTTCCGCGTCGATTGGCGCCAGTTACAGTATGCGATGTTACCTGCCTTTCTATATATGTTCCAGGTGAGACCATTTAGCATGGGATTTGGGACAGGCGCCACGCTCACCGGACGTGTAGTTGCCGAACGGCGCAAACCTTGGTTGAGAAGTCTGTAAGTTCCGTAACATGAGGCCCATATCTAGAAATAACGATCCACTTGTGAATTCAGGTGGTACGAGAAACCAGGTACGCCAGTTATGCCTGCGGGTAAATGTGCAACAGGATGACCGACGCACCGGAAGCTGAAAAGAGAGGTCTTACAACACACGAGAAGGCATCATTGACCAAATCAGTCAAGAGCCGATTTACTACAGTGCTTCTTTGGATCGTATGTGGGTTGCACGGGTCCATCAACTTTTTCCGCCTCGTTTCAGTTGCTGATACCACCATCCTGTCCAGCGCACTGGTGATCCGAGTTATTCCAGTGGTATCCATGGCGACGGAGCCAACCCCTTTAAACAGCTCCATTGGCACTCGACCGAGGAAAACGGGAGGCAAGACTAGATAATTCTTGTATGGCGCGAGATCATCTGTCAGTCTCGAAGCTGGGCACTCTCCTAAGATAATTCGTCCGTTTTGATGCTAACAAAAATGAACAAGCCATCGTTGTTGTATCCGCATCGGGACCTATCATGTATTTAGTTCGATGCCATCGCGCACCGGTTCCCCCTTATCACGGAAAAGAGGTCCAGCAGTGAGTCACCCCAAAATGAAAGCATCGCTGATCTGTTGAAGAACAGTGAGGTCTCTTGATGCGGCGCGTCGCAGACTAGTCTCGGGAAGACAACAACCATAAGATACATTCCATCGTTTTGACTTCATGAGGTGCGCGATAATCCATAATGATCTTATTCATAAACACATGGACATAGTTCTGAATTCGCAGTTGCGGCCGCAGGAACATCATCTGTTGCTCCAAATAATCAACCAAAACGTTCGAAGTCGATACAAGGGTTTACCCTGTTGTACGGCCAAGTATAAAACGTCGTCTTTCATCTGTCACCGCTAAGGAACTGGTCCACCGCCTGCGTTGACCCGTAATGCACTCTCCGTCATTGATATCTCTTGTGACCCTCACCCTTGCTCTACTCTCGGGTGCAATCCTTGATTCGCTCACAGGTGCGACCCTTCAGCTGTCAGATGGAGGGCCTCCTCTGAGCCCCTACAATGTGCATGAAAAACGCACACAGCTTCCTACGGGCTGGAAACTTACGAGACGCCTCGATGGTACCTCCACGATCCCCTTGCGGTTCGCACTCAAGCAGAAAAATATTGAGCATGTCGGGACATACCTCTACGACGTATCCCATCCTAAATCACAAAACTACGGAAAACACTGGACTGCAGGAGATGTTGCACGCGAGTTCGCCCCGACCGACCAGACTGTTGACACTGTCCGTAACTGGCTTATCGCGAGCGGGATTGGAGAGGACCGGATTGCACTTAGTCGGTCCAGGGGATGGATCCAGGTAGATGTTACCGTACAAGAAGCGGAACAACTGATGCACACCGAGTATAACGTGTATACCCACACGTCTGAGAAGGAGCACGTGGGTGAGTGGAGACGTTGGTTGCTTCCTACGATGACCAGAGAAGCTGATATGAGGTTAACAAGCTTGTGAGGCATACCATCTTCCTGAGCACGTCCAGCGGCATATCGACTTTGTGACACCTTCTGTCCACTTTGACGCCAAGTTGACCCGTCGCTCTGGTGATGAACGTACCGCTCCAACTCGTAATACCGGGCAACCCGGATCCAATGTCGTTTCTTCGAAGACGGTTGACACAGGAATATCCGACATGTTTGGTGATTTGAGCAGGTGTGACAGGCGGATCACACCGGATTGTCTTCGGATGCTGTATTATATTTTCTATGAGCCTTTTGCTGCTGACAAGAATAGCTATGGTATCGGTGAGTGAATGTTTCTACAAAATGTATGTAATTTGAGCTCATGTGCGGTTTGTTCATTGTTGTTGTTCTACAGTGGAGTACACTCCCCAGGCTTATCTGCAGAACGATCTGCAGATGTTTGCGAAAAACTTCTCGACCGACCTTATTGGAAAGGAACCTTACCTTGTTTCGATTGATGGAGGCAAGTGCCTGTTTCCAATTGAAGCACATCCGGGCGCTACTCAAGCAATGTCTATCCATTCGCAGGGTATATACAAACTATAAACCAGAGCGCACGCTACAATTCGGAGTCAAACCTGGACTTGCAATATGGGATGTCGTTAGTTACTGGCGAGCAAACCGTGACGTTGTATCAGGCTGGTGACGATCTACAGGGTAAGATTGCACTTCATAATTCCAGATATCTAACGGACATTGTGGTGCAGGCGCGTCGTTCAACAATTTCCTTGATGCCATCGACGGCAGTTATTGTACCTTTGATGGTGGAGACGATCCTGACCAGGATTCCATTTATCCTGACCCCGAATACAAGAGTATGTCCATCTATCTTGAGGTGGTTATTCTCGGTCTCACAAACGGGAGATCCTACGGATTGTGGGACCGTGAAGCCTACATACGTCATCTCGACATCGTATTCATTCAACGAAGCCGAAGTCACCCCGTTCTATGCCGAGCGGCAGTGCGCTGAGTATGCGAAACTCGGACTCATGGGGATCACAATTCTGTACAGTTCTGGGGATGATGGTGTAGGCGGAAATGGACATGTCTGTCTTAACCCTGATGGTAAGCTTGATGTGATGCCGGATGGTTATCTTATCTCCCTTTTTTTGCAGGCACAGAATCCTACAATGGGACGATCTTCAACCCGACCTTCCCTTGTGTTTGTCCGTTCATTACATGCGTTGGTGCTACGATGATGAAACCTAACGCAACCGTGTTCGACCCTGAAATGGCATGTATGGATAAGTTCTACTCCGGCGGTGGATTCAGCAACTATTTCGCGATGCCCGACTACCAGAAAGATGCTGTGACAAATTATTTGACCCATTACCCTCCAGATTATCCTCCGACGATCTGGAATTCGACTGGAAAGGTGCGGCATTTCTCGTGCATCAGGGCTGGTAGCGTGGGACGCTAACAATTCATTCAGTCTCGCGGGTACCCCGACCTTTCTGCCAACGGGGCAAGGTATCTTTTTGCCGTATGTGACAGATTTGTTTTGGTTGTTTTTGTTCAATTACTTCATTCGATGAATAGGCCGAAGGTACATGGTACTACTTCTGGGGAACATCAGCCTCCACCCCAGTCACTGGAGCGATGTTCGCCATGATCAATGATGCCCGACTTGCTTTCGACAAGGGGCCGATCGGGTTCGTCAATCCAACGGTAAGTTCCTGCATCAACTGACACAATGAGCAAGGACAAGGTTCTTAATTTCTCTCTGTCCCCCCCTCTCTAGATTTACTCTGCCGAGTTTGCCGCTACGTTCAATGACATTACGGAGGGCTCGAACCCGGGATGCGGTACGAAGGGCTTTAATGCGACAATTGGATGGGATGCGGTCACTGGACTGGGAACACCTAATTTCATGGATCTTCTCCAGCTGTGGCTGTGGTTGCCTTAGACAAGAAAGATACTATACTACCGTTAGTGATAGGATTTTACAGTTCGGTGGTTCTTTTTGAGAGATAAGCAATTCAGCAACCCCCTCATAGGAATGCATACTTCAGTGGAAGTCACTTTTGGCTCTCTCAGGGTCAGGCCCTTCCTCAGAACTGTATGCCAGTATGATACTGCCACTAGGTTGGTTATCAAAGTTAATCGGTTTGATCGACAATTGGAGAACAAGGGAGGAAATATTGTTGTCAGTTGACAGACGGCATCAGATGGGACATCTTTGTTCTATTTCTACAATGTTTATAAGTACATCACAGAGTATACAAGTACAAGGAGCCTCCCTATAAATCACATCATAACCTTCATATCGTAAACTGCTCGACGTGAATAGCCACCCCGCCAAGTTCAATCGCTTGCACGACTCCCAACCGGGCGACTGCGTTCTGAGCCTCCCTCGTCAAACTGGCAGGTCCACTTGCATAGACGGCAATACCACCTCCGGTATTAGTACCACGCCTATTGGCATCCATCCGTTCGACACCACGACATGCCAGGCCACCTTCCCCGACCGAACTCGCATCATTCAAAGACGAAGATGAGGGGCTCAGAATTTCTGTGAGGTCTTGAAGTAACCGGTTCCAAGTGGAACTCACCACGCACGCGCCGGAGTGGACATTGGGGGGAATTGCAACAGGGGGAACAGGTGCGGGTGTGGGTGCAGGTTCGAGGGCATTGGGGGCCATCGTCCCGGGCCGTGTGACGGATCTGTCGGACCTTGCCCATCATCATCAGTGTCAACCCTCCGGAACGTCTTGTCAAACAGCGCGTTGTGACTCGGACCCATCTCACCGTTTTCGAGGTCGCCTGCACCACTGGCAAGACCAGCAGCGACGATAGCGTGGATGGAATAGACTATCCAGCGATCGTCCAACAATGGTCACGGCAAATCACGGCTCGTGTTTCCTTCGAATCACACGCTCGATCTGACCTCGTTCACTTGGTAGGATATTGAAAACTCGACGCATCACTCGCTCGAAAAACTTGTATATGAAACCATCCAGACGGCTTGTTGCGCCTCGGATGCCTACTCCGAGTCAAACGAGGCCCGAATTGACGCCATCACCGCACGGTGTCAAAAGCTGAGTTCACTCTCGTTTGCAGACGCATCCGGGGTCGAGATGACGCGTACGCGGGAGGCGCTTCGACGTATTGGGAGATGATCGATGCAAGTTAACAATTGCAGTCCTTCAGCTAATGTCAAAATGGGATGCGACGGGTGCGAGAGGTATCCGATGTTAACCCCGTGTGAGTTAAATCCACATTTATTCAGTGTCTACAAGCCCCCTCAAAAAATCTGCTAGATAGCCTAACATGCGCCCAATTCCTTTTTCACATGAGTCGTGTACAAATAAGAAACTTGAGGAGCTCGTGACTCATGCAGGGGAGCAGCTCTGCATTCACTCGCGACTGTCGGTGGGCACGAACTTCCACAACATATTCGTCGTGTTGTCGTACATTCGGAGGATAATCTGCTTACAGACACGGGTGAGAGGCCTGTGCACTCAAGCGTAGATAAACACATTACCGGCGCAGACCTATCACTGTGAGAGAGGTACCAGGACCAAACAGTTGACTGAGCTTGAATGCTTGAAGAAGCGAAGAAATCAATGTCAAACAAAAAAAATGAAAATGCACCGAGACACGCACCTATATTTGCCCTTAATACCCTCTTCATTAATGTTCCAGATGGTCGGGTTTGGAGAAGCGGTAATTGGAACGCCCTGTCGATACACCAGTCAGCCATGGGTTCTCCCCTATGCATGGTCCCCCAAGTAAAATACATACATCAGCTCTTGGAATGTATGCACTTGCGTATCTGTCAGGAGCAGCCGTGCTCTCCAAGGTGACGTTGTCATTACCGAGGTTCCTGACTTTCCACTAACGAACCAGTAAGAGACGTTCCAGACTTTAGCAGACATGCAGTAGGTACATACCTTTGAGATTTCAGCATATGCATTCCAAGAACAGACCGGCCCCCACGGGCTACCATTGATGAGGCCAGCTGCGACCCATTTGTCATAGTCACTGACTATAAAATATTCACCATCCTCGACCAAGGGCATTGTGAGTAGAAGAACGGGGCACTTCAATCTGTTGATGGTGTCCTAGACGCGCTGATGTCTGTATTTATAAGTTTACAACATCCACCATTGAGCTAATCCAGAATCTTGAACTGCCATGGGGGAACGTTCCGCGTCGATTGGCGCCAGTTACAGTATGCGATGTTACCTGCCTTTCTAGACATGTTTCAAGTGAGATCGTTTAGCATGGGATTTGGAACAGGCGCTACGCTCACCGGACGTGTAGTTGCCGAACGGCGCGAACCTTGGTTGAGAAGTCTGTAAGTTCCGTAACATGAGGCCCATATCTAGAAATAACGATCCACTTGTGAATTCCGGTGGTACGAGAAACCAGGTACGCCAGTTATGCCTGGGTGTAAATGTACAACAGGATGACCGACGCACTAGAAGCTGAAAAGAGATTTAAGGGATGCAATTCAGGTGCCAGTTGTAAAATGGTTGGGTCTTCCATACACCTACGTCACTGCTCGTGCTGCCAGTGATGTGCGCTGCCTGAACAAGGGTAAGACGATTGATGCCGATGCCGATGAGAACGGACGATGGCGCCGGAGAGTCCCGTGTTTTTAATATTTTGATTGATTGACCGGAACATTCCAAGCACTGGCGCTTTTCACAACAAGCTTTCTGATAGCCTGAGTTATCATGCTCCCTTTAGTAGCACTCCGCGCCAATCCCAAGCTCGCCACGCCCACTGGCAGCTGCATTTTCATTATGGTGCCTGAAGCGCTTGACAGTGGGGAGGGTAAACCATATACAAGAGCCGGCTCGTCGAGGCCCTTCCCGCAGCGGGTGGTTTGCATGATTCTTCTGGTACCTTCAAGTTCCATGGATGTTCTTAATTGCTCAACATCCTTGATCCCGGCCTGCAACCGTGACTGACACAGCTTCAACATGCACCTCGCCCGCTTGTCGAGGAATGTGGCACCTCCATCGTCCGGCGTTTCTGGACTGGTCTGACAGACGAGTATTCTGACCATCAACGGACCCGCCGTTAGATGCAAGCTGCGATAAGCGCTATGATTCCCTGCTCCATCGATGCCCCATCTACTGGTATACTTGATTCACAGTGGATGAATTCATTCATTAAGTTCTCTCTCTCTCGTCAATAGCGTTGGAGTAGATATCATTCGTTCTACTCGTGGGCTTACTTCCGTTCTCAGAAGTAAACTTGAATATACAAACTCATTCCATTGCATCAACATACTTGTCACTTCAAACAGAAAAACGTGTGCACCATCTAAATGATGCGAAGAGCTGATGCACTCAAGATGCAGCAGCCCTACGTTCAGTTTCCAATGACACGCTCAAACTTCCACCGTTCATACAATCCATGCACCCCATGAGTTTCACTGGCAAGTTTAAGAAAAATCTGTTTACGGATGGCGTGTGAGGGGTCTTCAACCATGGCAAAAGGCATGTTACCGGATCATAATTTTGACCAAAAGTGCAGACCCAGGTGTATTGACCATCCGCAGTCGTGATACTAGGTGAGACACGGGGAATGTGAAGCCAAGAAATGGAAACGGGATATACGAAACACGCACTTGTAAGTGCCTTGACCAAGTTTGGGGCTCAATCTAGTGATCCAGATCGTTGGGTTTGGAGAACCAGTGAGCGAAACGTCCTGTTGAATCAGCGGGATGAGCTCTCGTCAACCAGTATGCTTGATTCCTCATGACGACATAAACGAACCTGGACTAGAACGTACGCACTTGCGTAGGTGCCTGGAACAGCGACGTTCTCGAGGGTGATCTTGTCTTCACCAAGGTTCTTGACCCTCCACTACCGAACCAGTAAGAGACATTCCAACCCTTGACACGAATGCAAGCCGTCGATACTTACCTTCCCGTACGTGTTGTCAGCCTGAGAATATTTGTCATAAGCAGAGACTGGACCCAACGGGTTGCCATCAATGAGGGTAGCATTCATATCGTTCTCTAAAGCGTTGCAGATTATATATACACCATCCTCAATTAAGGGCATTTTGAGTGGAAGAGTGGACATGTGTTGATGGCATCCTAGACGCGCTGATGAGGCTGTATTTATACGTTTGCAAAGTTCACCATTGAGTTAATCCGGAATTTTGAACTGTTGTGGGGGAACGTTCCAGGTCGATTGACGCCAGTGACAGCATGCGATGCTACCTGCCTTTCTAGACGTGTTCCAGGTGAGACCATTTATCCTGGGATGTGGCACGGGCGCTACGCTCACCGGACGTGTAGTTCCCCGAACGGCGCAAACCAGAAAGGTTTGTAAGTGCCGTGATATTAAAAGTGATCATGAGACTCATCTCTAGATATAACAATCCACTTGTAAATTGTAGGATAAATCAGGTATGTCTGTAGCGACCAGCTACACCTGCAACAGGATGATCGGCGCATTAGAAACTGAAATCGCGTAAAAGATGTGCACTGGTAGTATTAGTCCATCTTCCTACGTCCGATCACTGCTCGTTCTGGTGGGGAGGGGTCAGACCGATGAGAACGCAGTTCAGACACTCGATGGCGCCGGAGAGTCCCGTGTTATGATTGTTCATTTCAGGCGCCCAAACCGTCTCGGCACAGCTGCAGCTGCCTATGCTCGTAGGCTAACTTGTCACAGCAAGTTCAATTTGAGTGCACGGTTCTCATCTCGTGCTCCCTTTGGCACGCCATGGAAATCCCAAGTTCTCCGCGCGTGTAGTAGCCCCATCAGCCCGAGCTACATTCTGATTACACACTCCTCGTCGACTGACACTTGTGGACCATCTCAGCTCAATCAAGGCTACTCTTTCAAAAGACAACGTCATGTGAGCGTGCAATCGAGAGGTGCGGAACTAACGAGCGAGCTCAATGAGCTAGGTACAATCAGTAAGAGCTATGGTGTAGTGAGGAATATAGGGCTTACCTCCAGTTGAATGAAGAAAAACAAACCAGGTCATTTCCACACAAATCGTTATTTATCGGGGGCGAACCTCACCCCCATCAACTGGCCCAACACACCCGTCACCTCCCTCGGATCCAACCTTCACTTTGCATCCGTCCCCTTCCGACTCGTTCAGCCGCCTCAACAGCTTCTTGTCCCCGCTCGCTACAAATACGCCCCATGTCTCACCCTTACTTCCCCTTCCTGCTGGTCCATCGTGACCCCCCTCCCCATTCACCATACCCGCCCTCGTCATCCCTATCCCCATTCCACCCTTGGCGACTGCGCCGGCCGGCCCGGATGCAAAACCGCACTCACTGCCGTCGACCTCGAAATATTATTCTGCAGAAGCAAAATCGAATATGCACCTGGAATGTCACGCAGACCATACCGCTCCTCGAGACAGTAAAAGATGTGGTTCTGCGCCTCGGCGGCTTGCCGGCGCGTCTTTTGGCAGTCGTCCGTCGTCGGGCCAGTTCAGAAACGCCAGATGATGGACGCCTTTCCTCGACAAACGAGCCGGGGGTACGTTCCGTGAGCTAGAGTAAGGATCTGGGATCAGCCAAACACGCGCGGACGGGACGGATGGACAGACGTAGTTGAGAATCTCGACACAGGGCCCCTTCCACGTAAAGTTCAAGTTCGCAACCATATCGATCCACGTCGTGGGCGACTTCTGTGTCTCCCTCTTCCTGATAAAGCACCCACAATGCCCACGCTGGGAACAGCAGCAGCGATCTCTTCTAACACGTTCTTGATAGGCAGTCCGCCCAAGAACCATACTTCGTTCCGTGGGTCATCGGCAAAGCGTTTAAGCAATCCAGTCTCTAGCTGGGGCTCAAACGGTGCGAGGGCCAGCCCGAGGCATGTTCCGAATCCAAAATGCACCTTCAAAGTCGAGAAGCAACAGTCGTTTCGGCGAGTGCTTGTACCGCGGGAGAAGGTGCCCCATGTCGACAACGGGGACCAAAGAGAGGTCCGTCTAAGCAGTGTGTTCCATGTTGGCGCGAGACACTAGTTGAGGAAGGTCGTAACAAGCGCCTGAGCAGTTTGGGTGACGACATGGTTGTGGAGATCCTCCCAGCGCGACAATGCCTCGTCGTCACTCATCGTTAGTGCCTAGTTCTGCGTGAGCATCCTTTGTCAGTGGACTGGCGAAGCAAGTATTAGAATAGTATCCTATTACTTACCTCTCCCCGTAGGACATTGAAATCGATTCTAGAACCGCTCCACAGTTCGAGAAGAGTCAATCAATTTGGCACTGCGGTACTTTTCCAGACCTGTTTAGTAAGCGCAATTTTCACAAGCGTACTTGCGACTAATTTTCTCATGTGGCGTCTGCGCAGCTCAAAGCCAATGTGAACAGTAAAACCGTGTAACCACCTGGTGTGTTATCGAATCATCTACCCTTTACAATGTCCAAATCATCCTATTGAATCCTGCCAGCTACATTCCCGCCGCGAGGTGTATCACCTCATCCGGAGTCGATCTGTCCCAACCGCCAGATGTCATGCAGACAAGAACGCGAACTCGGAATGCATGCCAGTGTAGCGTTCCTGGATCACCAGTGTGAGTTAGTATCTCCCCTATCGCAAACCATGACTCAGATGGCTTCGTGGAGTGCTATGCAACATGGCGGGCGATGTGGACCCAGCGGTAATCTCGGAATGCCTGTGCGACCCCTTCAGTGGTGCCTGCAGTCCCGGTGACTCAAATGACACATTTTGGGGGATGACTGTCTTGTGTCGAATCCTCGGGATTTCGTGCACCACCTCCGGTAGCGGCATGCAGTTTTAGGTTCGCACTCGGGTGCGCCTGACCAACTGCAGCGAACGAAATGTTGTTTGCACTTCCAGATGTATCGCGAGCCTCCGTCTGAGAACGAGCATGCGCACGAGCTCGGAAGACCTGTGACATGTAAGAGGAGAAGGGCGGAGATTGACGTCGGATCCACCAGATTTGTGAGCCCGTAGTCAGTTTGATGTCATTTTGCAGGACAGTAACAATCGGTTCTACTACAGACGACCACAATTCCCGCAATGATTGCTTAATTCAGGACTCCGTTTCCCCCATATGTACACGGAATAAGTTCTGAAATTTGTCAACATAGCTCACCGACGTTGTCGATCAAGCAATACAGGAGTCGATTGCGAAGGACGATGAGAGCATCGAAAGTGTATCTGCCTGCATTTACAATGATGACAAGTCCACATTCGGCGACTTGCTGAAGGTCCTTGAAGTATGTAGGCAAGAGGAATCGTGAAAAGCCATTCTGTGGGTGGATTTCATCGACACTGATTCCCATTTCTCGTGAGTCCGCCAATATGATACCATACCATTGCCTCCACACCCTTGCCTGTGTTTCTTCAGGCGTTCACTCAATTTGCAAATTTGTTCCCACTGGCATGCTCGCATCCTTGATCACTCTGCAGTTCGACAGCCATCACGAGGATGCCATATCCCACTGAACATGAGAAGGCATCATTGACCGGATCAGCCAAGAGCCGAATTACTAGAGTTCTGACCGGTTCTTCTTTGGATCGTACGTGAGTTGCACGAGAGCATCAACTTTTTCCGCCTTCTTTCAGTGGCTAATGCCATTATCTTGTCCAGCGCACTGGCGAACCGGGTTGTTCCAGTGGTATCCATGGCAACAGAGCCAGCCCCTTCAAGCAGCTCCATTGGTCAGGTAAGTCTAGATGATTCTTGTATGGCGAGATACCATCTGTCAATCTCGAAGCTTGGCACTCTCCTAAGACAAAATCCATCCGTTCTGTTGCCTCACAAAATGAACAAGCCATCGTTGCTATAGCCGCTTCAGGACCTATCATGATATTTAGTTCGATGCCATCGCGCACCGGTTGCCCCTTATCGCGAAAAAAGTTCCAACAGTGAGTCACCCATCAAAATTAAAGCATCACTGACTCGTTAAAGATCGCTGAGGTCCCTTGATGCGGCGCGTCGCTGACTAGTGTCAGGAAGACAATAACTATAAGATACATTCCATTGTTTTGACTTCATGAGGTGTGCGATAATCCGTAATGATCTTATTTATAAACACATGAACGCAGTTCTGAATTCGCAGTTGCGGCCGCAGGAAAATGATCAGCAGAGATCGATCCAGGTGTTTGTGTTACGTTGCTCCAAATAATCAACCAAAACGTTTGAAGTCGATGCATGGGTTTACCCTGTTGTACGGCCGAGTATAAAACGCCATTCTTCTGTCTCCGCTAAAGAACTGGTCCACCGCCTGCGTTGACCCGCAATGCACTCTCCGTCACTGATATTTCTTGTGACCCTCACCCTTGCTCTGCTCTCGAGTGCAATCCTTGATTCGCTCACAGGTGCGACCCTTCAGCTGTCAGATGGAGGGTCTCCTCTGAGCCCCTACAATGTGCATGAAAGGCGCACACATCTTCCTACGGGCTGGAAACTTACGAGACGCCTCGATGGTACCTCCACGATCCCCTTGCGGTTCGCACTCAAGCAGAAAAATATCGAGCATGTCGGGACATACCTCTACGACGTATCCCATCCTAAATCACAAAACTACGGAAAACACTGGACTGCAGGAGATGTTGCACGCGAGTTCGCCCCGACAGACCAGACTGTTGACACTGTCCGTAACTGGCTTATCACGAGCGGAATTGGAGAGGACCGGATTGCACTCACTCGGTCCAGGGGATGGATCCAGGCAGATGTTACCGTGGAAGAGGCGGAACAGCTAATGCACACCGAGTACAACGTGTATACCCACACGTCTGAGAAGGAACATGTGGGTGAGTGGAGACGTTGGTTGCTTCCTACGACGACCACAGAAGCTTATATGAGGTTAACAAGCTTGTGAGGTATACCATCTTCCTGAACACGTCCAGCGGCATGTCCACTTTGTGACACCTTCTGTCCACTTTGACGCCAAGTTGACCCGTCGCTCTGGTGATGGGCGTACAGCTCCAGCTCGTAATATTGAACAACCCGGATCCGATGTCGTTTCTTCGAAGATGACTGATACAGGAATATCTGGCATACTAGATGAACTAGGCAATTGTGACAAGGAGATCACACCGGCTTGTCTTCGGATGCTGTATTATATTTTCTACGAACCTTTTGCTGTTGACAAGAACAGCTATGGTATCGGTGAGTGGAGGTTTCTACAAAATGTATGTAATTTGAGCTCACGTGCGGTTTGTTCATTGTTGTTGTTCTACAGTGGAGTATACTCCCCAGGCTTATCTGCAGGACGATCTGCAGATGTTTGCGAAAAACTTCTCGACCGACCTTATTGGAAAGGAACCTTACCTTGTTTCGATTGATGGAGGTAAGTGCCTGTCTCCGATTGAAGCACATCCGGGCGCTACTCAAGTAATGTCTACTCATTCGTAGGGTATGTACAAACTGTAAACCAGAGCGCAGACTACAATGTGGAGTCAAACCTAGACTTGCAATATGGGATGTCGTTAGTCACTGGCGAACAAACCGTGACGTTGTATCAGGCTGGTGACGATATACAGGGTAGGATTGCACTCCGTAATTCCAAATATCTGACAGACGTTGTGGGGCAGGTGCGTCGTTCAACAATTTCCTTGATGCCATCGACGGCAGTTATTGTACCTTTGATGGCGGAGACGATCCCAATGAGGATTCCATTTATCCTGACCCCTACACCGGTGGGTACAAGGGTATGTTCATCTATCTTGAGGTTGTCATTCTCAGTCTTACAAACGGAAGGTCCTGCGGATTGTGGCACCGTGAAGCCTACCTATGTCATCTCAACATCGTATTCATTCAATGAAGCCGAACTCACCCCGTTCTATGCCGAACGGCAGTGCGCTGAGTATGCGAAACTCGGACTCATGGGAATCACAATTCTGCACAGTTCTGGGGATAATGGTGTAGCTGGGCATCGACGCGTCTGTCTTAACCCCGATGGTAGGCCCGATGTGATACTGGATGGTCATCTTATTTTTATTTATTTATTTCAGGCACAGAATCCCTCAATGGGACGATCTTCAACCCGAATTTCCCTTGTGTTTGTCCGTTCATCACATGCGTTGGTGCTACGATGATGAAACCGAACACAACCGTGTTCGACCCTGAAATGGCATGTATGGATAGGGTCTTCTCCGGCGGTGGATTCAGCAACTATTTCGCGATGCCCGACTACCAGAAAGATGCTGT